>VYZT01000023.1:56368-88606 GCA_013400735.1 Pomatostomus ruficeps
CTTGGATGACAATTTCTTAACCAGACTAGATGACTTTCTAAAGCAGATCCCTGAGAAACAGAAACTAACTCAGGGTATTTATGTACTTCTTTTTGTACCACACACCTGCTTACAAACCTCTCTCAGCCTTCATGAAATCCCAGTCTCTCAAACTGCTTTCCATCCTTTCCCAGGAGGGAATGTTACGGGTAATACTGGTATTAGGTTCTCTTCCTTCTTTTTTTTTAGTAGCTCTCCCAAATCTTTGTATTGTGATTTCCATCAAAACCATCCCTGAGTAGCACTTTCTCCCCTTTCCTCCCCAAAGTACATGCTCTTTGGTAGCCTCCATCGGTATTTGGTAGCCACCATTGATATTTTGACTCCCCCTCAGTACATCCCTTCATACTATCCGAGGTTTTACCTGTAGCACCTGAAACTCTTCACAGACATCTTGTAACCTTCCATGCCATGACCTTTGAAGCACAAACTAGTGTTTATGCAGCATGGCAGTGAAATAAATCAGAATATATTGCAATGTCTGATCTTAACAGACACAACCACACGGGCCCCCCAATGTGACAAATTTTAGAGAACCTTTAAAATTTTTTTTTCTAGACCTGGATGTATCAATTTACTACATTTTTTTTTGTAGATTTTCTATCTATCAAAATATCTATTTTGATAGATATTTCTATTACTTTGGCATTTCATCAATGTTTCTCTTAGGACTTCTCTGCAGTTGCAAGTTAATTCAAACAAAGGTGGGCTGTGAATTAAAAAGGAACCAACTGCTCCTGAGTATATGTACATACTCTTCTGCTGGGAAAAGAGTAATATACTCTTATTTAGTAAATCCTCTTTTCCATCTGAAAAAATTCAACAAGTCATTTCAACACCTGTGGTGTTTGGCAGCAACAGAATAATTTCAGAATAATTTCTGTATAGTTTCATGAGCAAAAAGCACTTTTTAAGCTTCAAAGTTCAAATCTACCTACTGGACCTACTGTGGGCCTATCTGTTCTCACTTCCACATTGTCTGCCAGTCCCACTCCAGAGACACTGGCCTTTTATTCAAGTGATTTGCTCTTACAATAAACAGCAAGAGCTTCAGGAGATATCTTTTGACTATACTCTAAGTCCCTTTTTAGCTTCTCTAGCAGCATTTGCTGCTAAGATCCAGGGAGCTTCTACTTTCCATCCTGCTTTATGCCATCTATTATAAGCATTTTTTTCCCAGGATAATTTCCCAGTCTTCTGTTACACTGAGTTTTCATGTGTTTCAAGACCTTTGGGGGGAACTTTCCACAGACTAGTACAAATTATTTTATTTTCCCTCATTTGTGTATCTGAATTTCCTCGGACTTAATTTATTCTCATGCTCATCCTCTCCTACCCTTCCCTGAGGCTAATTTTCTTTCAAAGTTTATGGACTGGAATTAGCTCTCTTTTTCTGTATAAGGACTGGTTTTGAACTTATAATATTTTTTGTTATAATTGCCCCACAGAGCAATTTTTCAACATGAAGTACAGATCATCAGTGTGTGTCAGATATCAGACTTTCTTAACTCAGACTAAAATTGTATAAATTGTGTCTAAGTATTATAATTGTGCCCAAAGGCCAAAGAGATAAAAAACAGATTGGTGTTGTGTAAATGGATGGATAATAATTGCTTGTGTCCCAGAGGTCTTACAATCCAAAAAATTTTTTTTTATTTTGACTTAATTGGAAATAATTAATATTTATCACTTTTAACATCAAAATCCCAGACTGGGATCTGTTTTCTCCACCCCACTTCCCATTCTATATTCCTGCCTGCTTATTCAGTCCACTTGAGAAATAGTAGGTAGAAATAGTGCTTTAATCAGCCATTTTAGGGCACACTAAAGAGTACTCCTGACTGGGAATGGTAATGACTATCAGATTCAAATATCTATTACCTGCTACAAAGTAATGAGGCTGATGAAGTTTGTGCAGGTACTGCAGATGTATTTGAGATTATCCAAGTTCAATTGAGTGAAAGTAGCTATGGGTGATTTACCCACTTAAGCAAAGAAGCAATTTTTTGCTTTTCCTGTGTCTAAGGACTCTTTAGAACTAAATTAGCACCTATATTTTGGGTTGAATTAAATGTAATGCTTTTAGTAAAATTATTTCTTCCATAGCCATCCAATATTATAGCTGTTATAATGATGATAAGAACTTCTATCCAGTGAGCTGAACTTTCACAGATCTGCAGTAGTCTTTTTGTGTGTGTGTGTGTTCTTGCCATGCAGGCTATCCAGAGAGAAAACACCCTAAAAGATCCCAGACTACAAAGCACCATCCGTGACTGGATCAGGCCAGAGCAAGGTTTTTTAGAGGTTAAATCAGAGCTGTGGTAATACAAAGCAAAAATGAGGGGAGCGCTTATCTGCCAGTGCTATGATTTCCCGTTCCCTGTCTGCTGGGATTGTCCTGATAGAGCAGGTCACAGGCCTATATTTCACTAATGAGGTTAATCAAGACCCTGGGAAATGGGCACAGACACTGCTTTCGGGGTTAGGTATACACAAGGGGTACCAAACTTCTGCAGTGATACTTGCAAAATTCCTCTGGCAAATCATAAATCACAGACCGTTTAGTTCTATCCCTTGTTATTAATCTACGGAGGACTTAGATTCTTTAAGAAATATTTTAGTGAAGAAAGTGTTGCACTTCTACAAGAAAAGGCCACAGTTCCCAAACATGCTATTTGACTTTCCTGTTCTTGCTAACTCATCATCAAGTTATTTTAATAGTGATAAAATTTTTCAGCCTTTAAAGAAAGAGGAAAACAAACAATCAATGATGAACCGTGCTGGTTGTTTGTGTTCCTTTCTTCAATAATAAATTGCTTAAAATGAAAGACATATACTTTTATTTCATCTTCATTTTAAAATTTTTGACTTTTTTTTAGGAATCCCTTACTTTTCTATCATAAAGAATTAAAGAAATAGGTGCAGTTTTGAAGATGGTCCCTGTGTTCTGAGTTTTCAGTGAAGGCTAATGTAACTGTTATTTGTTAGATAAGGATTTTTGTTTTTTATCCCACTCTGTAAATGGCTGATACCCTGATGTGTAGTAATCTAGGCCTTTCAGGCATCTAGAGGAACAAAATACTAAAAATCCCATGGATACTGGTGTGTGGTGGAAATTCCGTATCATCTGTGAAAATTTTTTTTATGCTCCTATGGAGCAGCCAAAATTCCTATGGGATCAAGAACGTTGAACTACATATGGAAATTGTGAAATGTATTTGTCCTTATGCTGGAGCAGGAGTATTGCTAGAAAAAGATTTCAGCCTGTGGTTTGGAAGATGTGATTAATTATCAGATGAGGGCCATCTCATCTGACAATTGTGTTGTGTATGAGAACATCCACCCTAAATATAAGATGCAAAAATCTTGCTGTATAAACCCAGTAAAGGAAGACAGTAGAAATGGCCTGGTAGGGGATTTTGAGAGGCCTTCACTGTGCAGATGTGGAAGGATGGATGAGAGATCAAGTGACATTAATGCAGTCTCTCTTGCTCTCACTGAGGAACAGCCTGAAAGGTCCAGTCCTCAGCTGGCAAACATTTGTGTTGCGTGTTGGTGCAGATGATGTCAGGCCACCTGAATGCAGCCTGGTTCTGGAACCCTGGCTGCCTCTGCACTGCACCAGGCTAAAGATCAACTGCCAGCACAGCTTGCACACGCACAGATAAATTCCCTTAACTCTTACAGCAGGATGGCTGGGGCCAAGCTTCACCTTGGGGATGTTCCCTGGGCTGCACTGGTCCTTGCATGGTGCGTGGGTATTGTCCTGAGAAGGTCTGACAAGCTCTTAGGGTTTGTGGCAGTGAATATTTCAGTGAGGCAGATTTTGCACTAAGCCTTTCCCAGCCCACTTTCAATGGCAGGGAAATTCAGAATAAGCACAGTTTGTCAGAAGGTAAGTTATACGCAGGGAAAAGGACTACATTTGTCAAATTGGTGATTTTCTACCGATTCCTCACTCAGCTCCAATTCTCGGCTATATCCCAGCTGTCCCAAGGATTAATTAGTTAATATTTATGGAGCACTGTGAAAATGAAGACTGCTAGAATGGTGCTAAATGTTTTATTTACATGGTTTATAAACAGCAGCCAGTCGGTCCCACATGGGGTTCAGCCCATCACCGTGTTCAGAAATTTCCATTGCAGGTTGAATCAGGATGGCTTTTATCATGATGTAATGTATTTTTATTGCTGTAGTAGAGCAAATGTATCCTTTAAATTATGTGATTAGTTTCAGTACGGCTCACTCTCCAGAATAGCTATCATAAAGCATGAGACTTTGAAAGCATTGCCAAATTTAAGTTTAGACTTCAGTGTATGATTTCATGTCAAAAATTTATGCACAGCCTCATTTGTCAGGCTGCATTATTGATTTTATAATGTGTAATGTTTTTCTTATTGAAAAAGTGTTCCCAGGCCTGAGCTTATTAACACAGTGTTGATTACTCTTTGGGGGCAAGCAAACGGTTTTTCCATTTATTAAAGATGATAAGAAATGTGAAATCATGGTTTTTATATACACATTATTTGAATGAAAATTATGGTTACTGATTAAATAATATGAGGCTTGAAAATTAAAGTATAACACCATGCTTTCCCTTCATAAAGTTATGCAAGCTGCTAAAAAGTCTGCCTGTATTTAATAGACATATTAGGAGTGTTACCTTTCCCTCTTTCTTTACTGGGAACAAAGTTTACATCAAAGTACAATATTGTATATTTTTTTATCAATTCCCCCATCAACTAAAGTGACAAAACTCTGCTTGAGACATCATCATACCCATAGTGTTCATATTCAGACATGCCAGAGGATTATAGTTTTTGTAAGGAGCAAAGGTCAAGAGTGCAGATGACTGTTAAGAAACCTAAAACTTCAGGGTTTGGGGGAGGTGAGGAATTTTGCATTTGGTTTGATGGTTTTTTTTTCCTTTTCTCAAAGATAGTCATGGGATTCAGATACCCAAGTTTTAAATTTTTTTTTTTCATTGGGATGGTGATGGCCTGTGAAAATCTCAGTTAAAGCTTTTACTAACTAAATAAAGAAGCAAGGAGACTTCTCTCTTTACCAGCACTTCCTGTAGGATTATAATGATAAAAACTCTATAATGCTGCAGTAGTGTAACATGGCATATTAAATCAATGAGGTAAAGATCAAGCTTCTGGCCTTATTAGAGTCTTTCTAAACTCCACTGACTTCAGTATGGCCAAGACTTCATTAGTTATTTCCTATGACACTGCTCAGCAGGTGCTCAGTCCTTGTACTCTGATGCACGCTCAGTTCTCAGTTCCTCAAATGAAGGTTCAGATAGAAGAGCTGCTCAGTTCATATTTTTCCCTAAAAGCAGTCTTATTTGCACATTCTGGTTTTCACTAGGGATATTGCTGGCAGGAGCTCCCCTTACGTTGTGTAAACACATAAATAAGCTTTGCAGCAATTAATATTGGTCCACTTTCAAGACTATCCCCACATCTCCACTCCTTTGGAATCCATTATCAACTTTTTCATTATTAACACACCACTCAATTTGGCTTTATAGATTGCCTATAAACTCCTTCTATTATGCCATGTTCATGTTTATATCCCAAGTCTTTCTCTGCCTCCCAGAGGAGCCTGGGGAAATATGTGTTACTTTCAAAACATGCAGCATTGGGCTGTTATGTTGCAGGGTTGATAGTGGCTGAATAGGCAACTTAGAAGTAATTCTTCATGTCCTCTCCTTGTTGATAGCTCAGAGTCTTGGTCTCCTCTGGAGACTCAGTGGCAGATGGTGGTAAAGTTGAAATTAGCTGAAATCTTGCACTCTTCCAATTATTATCTTCCTCCCTGGAATGCAAAGCAAGAGCAGATATATTCCTTAAAGGAAACTGATATGGGTCTTGGGCAGGCACAGCAGGGAATTCATTGCGGTATCTTCTTGTGAGTTTTGAGCCTCCTCTCCTCCTTGAGTCCACTTGGATTTTTAATTATCTTTCAGATCCTCTTTTCATTTTGCTTGCTCAGAAATGCAGAATAAAGCCTACCCCCTGTTTTCCATCCAATTCACTCACAGTCTTCTGTCGCAATTATTGTACTATAATCCTCTCTCTCGGTTTTAATCCTTTTCCATAGTCAGTTTATTTCAGAATTAGGGTTCTTATCCTTTGATCTATTAATTTAGAGTTTAACCTTATGCTCTCTTTCTGGTTTTTATTTGGGGCATTGCTGAGAATTGTGTAAGTGAGGAGAAGGCAGAGCAGGGCCTTCTTATTACACATTAAGGATCTCTGAAAAGGAAGGCATTACAGGAGTTCTCCTAAGGGATGGCTACTGGGAGAAAATGCAATTTGGATTTGGATCAGGAAGCTAAGCAGGGTAAGGAAGCTAGAAATGAAAGAGCTGGGCAACATTATTCTGATATTCATTCACTGAATGAAATATCTTATGGCTTAATTTGCTCACTAACTTCAAATAAAGTGCAGCTGATGTATTTTGGAAAGCAAAAATCCCCCCTCCTCAATACACACACCACATCCTGTAAATTGTTTTGATTTTTTTCCAAAGGGAGTAGCCTGCCTTTGGTATCAAATGCTTGAGAATAAAAAAAACCACCAAAAAACAACAAAACAAAAAACCCCTCTTTTTTTTTTTTTTTTTTCCCCCCCAGAAAAGTCAAGAAATACTTGGGAATGAAGTGAAACTTTAAATTGAATGAAACTTTTTCTTTCAAGTTGAAAAATCTATTCGTTGCAGGAGCCTGTTCGTGTATTGGAGGTAGCAACCTTAACGGCAATATTGTTTAATAGAAAATGGGAGAACACACAAAAGGGGAAAGACAGAATGGTTGCCTGAGTGGACAAGACAGAGAGAGCACTGCACAGTTAACTAGGTGAACCCAGCACAAATACTGAGCCATTCCAGAAATTTGTAGCTATTTTTCCTCATTTGCTTTTAGGTGCTGCTCTATGTCTCATCTTTTGTGGGAGAAGGGGAGAGTAGAGAGGTTGGAATCAAGGAACTCATTCACATTTGGATTGGCAGAGATGTCCATGGGGAAAGAGTTTCAGGAACCCTGAGGTGAAATAGTTCTTTAGCTTCATACTTCCTACATAACAGCAAGGAAGCAATCCCATGATTCAATTCCTCTTCTACAAAATGGGAATAATACATCTCTTGCTCAGAGAGGTGCTACAAAAGGGTAAAGCCAGCAGTAGAAATAAAGCTTTGCAATGGGAGAGGCCACTAAAGCAATCTGCTCAGGGTTCTTAGCCCCACCTGGCCTCAACCACAAGCTCTGCAGGGTGTGGCGTCTTCTCACAGCAGTGCACAGGTACAATGCTGAAGAACCACTTACGTTTATGAAGGATTTTTAAAGTAAATAATAAAATAGAAAAGAAAAAACCAGGAAAATTGCAAAGATTACATGAAAATGAGAGCAACAGCTTCTTTGGAGTCTCTACAATCTGTCATGTAAATAGAAAAGATTCAGACATCTGCAAAGATCTTCTTGTACATATGGGGACACATTTCAGATTGTCTATCCTGCACCCAAAACATTGCACTGTGTTCTTTTGCATATTGGTGCGTTTGCAGCAAGGGAAAGTGAGAAAAGCTGCAGTCACCACCCCCAATTTGTCTGCACAAATTAAGTGTACTTCAAGGTCTGCCCTTAGTGTCTTAGTTTTTTGTCCACCTGACACCCAGCACTCTAAAAGTGTGTGCCTAGAGGAGAGCAACATTCACACCCCTCTACAGGAAAAAACAGTTTGAAAAAATATCACAGATAAAAAAATTCTGCTTCAAAACCAGGTCTTTGCAGGCTGTGACTTCTGCCGAGGGGAAAAATAAAAAACCATACATTTGCTTATCCAGATAAAAATAGCATCATTTCCAAAAATGTAAAATTACTAAAAAATGAAAGTGTAAGAAATAGATCAACTCCTTTTAAGTCACATCTTCAAATATGAAAAATGTTGTGGCTTAATTTTAAAAAGCCTTGCCTGTATTGAATTTTAAATATTTTAAATAACTACAGTAAATTCTAGTGTCATCTCTTAATTTATCTGATGCATTTTTACAAATCACTATAGTGTCTGAAACTCCTGATGCTATGATGAATGCTGATGCTACAATAAATGTATATGTGAAAATTTGTTGTCAGATTGGAACCTTGCGCTCTCTGGTGTGATATTCTGCTGCAGTGATGCCAGTGGCCGACACACAGCAAAAGTGACCTCTCTTTATCTGGACACAAACTGCACATGGTTTTACATATTTTTATCAAAGTTGCTATAAAAATTAAAGCAAGTCCCCAGACTTCAAGTACTTGAAAACTGACCGCAAAGGCAGAGGATACTGCTAAGTCTCGAAGCCGGCTGTGACTTTCTGGGCCAGGTGGTCTTCATGGGCACAAGGAGGCATTTCTCTGAGTAGCATTTGCTCTTTCTACTCTGAAAATGTTGGTGGTCTGCTGAGATTTTTGCATATTATTCTGTAACTAGGAAAACATTAGTGGTTCATATACCTCTGCTTTATGGCCTATAGACACTCAAGGAGATGGGAAAAGACGTCCTGTAGTCTAGCCCATTATTTATATGTCTGCTTCTTTAAAAGGTCAACCTGTTTTAACAATCAATTCTGTGCAAGAAGTGTTTTTTAAAATCTTCTGATTTTGATTCTCTTAGACCCCCTGAAAAGTAATAGAGGTATAAATATTAAACATCCTATTTCCTTTACAGCTTGGATTGATTGGGGGTGGAATTCTGATGGCCAGTGTGATTCATTCCACAAAACCAAGGAAAATCACTCTGTGATAGAATAATAGAGTACAACAGGACAGATTAGAACACACTTCATCACAGGTACCAGCCCAAAACCTAAATTACTGTGGTGTTAGGATTCAGACACCTATTCTGCTTAGGGAAGAGCTGTGGACTTGTCCTCACAGATCATGATTTCTTCTCCTTACTTTAACCTTTCTCTATTAGATTTTCTGTCAGTATCTTATACTTGGACCTTGATTTTGCATTTGAGCTCCACATAGACAAAATTCCTCAATAGAGACCTTTTAGGCTCAAAAATTTGTTGTGTAGGTTTGATTGTGAACCAGGAGCTAATACTGAAAAGAGTGTTTCCTAGAGTGATTGTAAACCTGAATGCTGAGTTGATTCATTCTTTGATAAAGGCCATATTCGGTCAAAAAATGGAATGGTGTATTTTTCAGCAAGTACACATACTTTTTGATCTTTTTTTGTGCTTGTTTGTTGCAAAAAAAAAAAAAAAAAAGAAGGCTTTAATGGCTTAGAGTCTTTAAGAGGAGCGTAATTTAACAGTATTTGTCCTATCAGTTATGAGAATCTCAGGATCAGGTTGCATGCCAGGGCAGCAGTGAAATTGCTCTAATGAATACACTTATTCATCTGTGGGCTTTATTGCACAACCAAATGGTAATTGTCTGACTTCCAGAAATTGTCTGACAGACTGAGTTGTTTGAAAATTTGCTCTTCCCTCTTTTATTTCCAAATTCCTGGTCATGAACATTTTTTATTTTCAGCTGCTTGTATGACAAAGGCTGGGGAAAAGGCTGAGGTACTTAATGCCTTCTTTGCTTCAGTCTTTAATAGCAAGACCAGTTGTTCTTCAGGTACCTAGCCCCTGAGCTAGAAGACAGGGACACGGAGCAGAATGAAGTTTCACAATCCAAGGGGGAATGGTCAGTGGCCACCACCTAGGCAAAAACAAATCTATTGTGGCAGAAGGGATTCACCCAATGGTGCTGAGGGAACCGGTGGAAGAGCTCACCAGGCCACTCTCCTCCATTTACCATCAGTTCTAGTTCACTGGGGAGGGCCCACTTGACTGGAGTTTAGCCAATAGGATGCCCATCTATAAAAAGGGATACAGGCCTGCCAGCCTGACCTTGGTGCTCGGAGGGTCAAGGAGCAGATCACCCTGAGTGTCATCATGCAACACGTACAGGGCTGCTGGGGGACCAGGGCCACACAGCCTGGGTTGCTGCTTGGTCAGCCTGATCTTCTGTGACAAGGTGACCTTCTTGGTGGGTGAGAGAACGACTGCAGATCTCGTCTATCTGAACTTTCCTGGAGGTTTTACAGCATTTCCCACAGTGTTTTCCTGGAGAAACTGGCTGTTCATGCACTGTTCACCAGGTAAAAAGCTGTCTGAATGGCAGGGCCCAGAGTGATGGGAAATGGAGTCACATCCAGCTGGTGGATGGTCATTAATGGGGTTCCCCAGGACTCAGTATTGGGGCCAGCCCTGTTTTATATCTTCAGGGGATTAAGGACACCCCCCAGTCAGTTTGCCAATGACACCAAGCTGGGTGAGAATGTTGATCTGCTGGAGGGTAGGAAGGCTCTGCAGAGGGATCTGGACAGGCTGGACTCATGGGCTAAGGCCACCTATATGAGGTTCAACAAAATGAAGTGCCAGGTTCTGCACCTGGGTCACAACAACCCCAGGTGGTGCTACAGGCTGTGGGCAGAGTGGTTGGAAAGTGGCCCAGGGAAAAGGACCTGGGAGCGCTGGTAACAGCAGCTGAACATGAGCCAGGTGTGCCCAGGTGGCCAAGAAGGCCAATGGCATCCTGGCTTGTATCAGCAGTAGTATGACCAATGGGGTTAGGGCAGTGATTGTCCTCTGCGTGTCAGGGGAGACCTTTTCACTCTCTACAACTACCTGAAAAGAGGTTGTAGAAAAGTGGGGATGTTCTCTTTTCCCAAATAACAAACTATAGGGTGAGAGCAAATAGCCTCAAGTGGTGCCAGGGGAGGTTTAAATTGGATATCAGAAAAAATTTGCTAATGGAAAAAGTTGCCAGACATTGGAACACCCTGCCCAGGAAAGTGGTTGTTACCATCCCTGGAGGTATTTAAAAGATGTGTCAATGTGGGACATGGTTTAGTGGGACACTTGGCAGTGTTGTGTTAATTGTTGAGCTCAGTGATCTTAAAGGTCTTTTCCAAATGAAACAATTCTATGATTTATGTTCCTAAATCTCTGTGGCCTAGAAACCTTTTCTTGCTTTAGGTGAGTACGTATTGAGTATTTATTTACTTGAGACATCTGAAAGTAATGTACAATGATAAAGAGATATTCTTCATAATGCAATTTGTTATACCCAAGGAAAAAACAACCTTTGTAAATGCTGAATGGTTTCACATAATAGGGCCTATCTGTTAAAAAAAGTCATCTGACTAATAGTAGGCAGGGAAGAATTAAAAAAAATAATTACACACAGAGCATTTTTCATGATTGCTCATTATGTGTGTTTGTGTGACAGGGACATGTTTAAAACAAACTAAGATGGTTCACGGTGTTATTCTGCCAAGTTATATCCCTGTTAAAATGCACGAATGGTCACCTCCTTCTGAACTGATGGGAAAGCACATATGAAATCACTCCAGTTTAGGTACCTCTAAGCTTTACATATGTCTATATATATGAATGAAATATAAGATATAGTATCTCTGTCTCACATGCCTATGAAACACACACAAATGCACATACCTATGTAGACATACATGCATACACAGCTTCATATAGAAGGTAATTTATCTTCATGAAAGTTTTTTCAGTGTAGCCAAATAATAATTTTTTCTACTAAGGGTATGGTAAAACATGGCTGTAAATGGTATGATACAACATTGTAGGGTTGCTGGCCCTTGACAGTTTTTCACTCCAATTACCCCGGTGTCTGGAGAACAGTTTGTTCTTAAAGACTTAGTGACCCTGGCCAGCTTGTGAGGGAGGAAATTGCAAGTTGATAATATGGTTTGGGGGATGTGATTATTTGCTTAAAAATTGGATTAAAGTCACCATTATTTTAATGTCATTTCCCATCAAAAAGGTGTTACAATAATACCTTTAAATCACATGAAAATAAGTACTAAGATGGAAATGAAAGATGTCATATTTCAGTGTGTCTCTACCATTCTTTAACCTTCATTACACCTACACAGTATTTATATTTAAAGCTAATTAAAATAAGGATTGAACAGGGTGATCTAAGAAAGAAAGAAAGAGTTTCAGTCACATTCTTTTTTATGATTTCTCAGTGAATGTCTGTAAGGTCTGTCTTTCCTAGAAATACAATGGAGGGGTAGCTGGATTGCTCTGGGATTGGTAATATGATGTAGAGTCTTTTATTTCTGCATTGTCAGTACAATGCCAGTCTAAGTCTGTGACTAAAAGTTGTTACCATCTGATGGCTCTTCAATGGGCTATTGGAAATGAGTTTCATGGTTCCAGTTTCCAGCAGTGAGGCATCCACATCAGAAAAGCCATCATTGCACTTGGCAGTGCTAATTGGCACCCTTGTCACCAGCCAAGGACTATAATGGGCTGATGGTAGTCCCTTCAGATCAGAGCTTAGGAACATTGCTGTCGAAGCTTTTATTCCTGCTCCCTGTGCAGTACATTTTTTGTGGACAGACAGAGACATTTCCAGAACTGTCAGTCTGATACTTTTTTCCACAAGTTACTATACACTAATAAAAAACATTTTGTCAGAAATTTTTTGCAGAGATTTACAGTGGTTTTGTGTTTTAATTTTAAATACTGCTTTTCAACAAAGATGTTTAGAGCATATTAGGACTCCCTACATTGTACACTGACATGTTAATAGTTTTGGAGAATATAATTAAAATCATGCACTATCTTGGGTACCCATGTTGCTTCCACAGTGTCACAGAATTTTACCTTCTTAATGTATTCCTGCTGTATCCTTTGGAGGTGAGAACAACTAGTCTTGTCATTTTAGAAATGTGAAATAAGGGATGTGGACAGATATCTTCTTCCAATTCCGAATGTGCTGGTTTGTAAAAATCTCTGTCCTCAGCTGCCCTCCTCCTAGAACTTACTGACTCCACCACTCCTCTGGCAGAGCAGTTTATATGAATGTCCCCCATGTCGCTCCAGGGAAAATCAGACTAACTGTTTCAGACCACACAATTATTCTACTAGAAGTAGCCTTGCAAATTTCGCCTGAAGGCACTTGGAGAAATTTCATACAAGCTTTCACCACTGTTTACATGAGCTCAGTAAATTCTTGTAGTGTGTAACAATGAGGCCTCAATTTCTTCTTCTGACAAAGATGTGACCAAAAGAGAAAGTTTTTTTCAGACTGAAGACACAAGAAACCTTACTATATCTCTAGGGCAAAAAAAGTAATTTCGGTAAGTTCTAGGCTAGCCAAATGACACTAGCACTTAGTTGGGATATTTGCTACCAGACTGATATTTAAAAAGGATTAATTCTATTAACAGAATTCATTGCAGAGCCAAAATAAGGCCCAGTTCAGTATGGCACATGTTTTCTTTAAGGATATTAATATTTCTTTAAAGTCAATGAGCTCATTTACATATTGAATGGTACTTGCTTCCACACCTTGATGAACTAAGATTTATGGTAACAGCAGCATTTAAAAAGCTGTGAAAAGGGTTAAAGGAACTTAGGGCATGGAGAGACACAAAGCAAAAAAGAAAAAAAAACAGGAAAGAAAGGGAAAGGGAAAGATGGAGGAAAGAAAGAAAGAAAGAAAGAAAGAAAGAAAGAAAGAAAGAAAGAAAGAAAGAAAGAAAGAAAGAAAGAAAGAAAGAAAGAAAGAAAGAAAGAAAGAGAAAAACAAAGTCTTACATTTCTATTCTTTTGCTATAGCCAAATGTTATTTAAGATTCTGTAACTTGTTTCAAAAATTACTTTTAACTTTTAGTATTTTGCCTGTGATCAGAGCTGGAAGTGCCAAAATACTATGGGAAAAGCTGTTTTAATGTTAATTTTGGCCATGGACAGAAGCAGAAGTGTGAAAAATCTCAACATGAGCAATCTTTCACATTACATTTCCTTCCAGTTTGAAGTTTCAAGCATTTAGGATTAACACTTGATTTTGGGTCCTAATCTCAGTTGAACCCGAACCTTTTCAGGTATGGCCATCACTAATTAGGAGAGTTGAGTCTGTGTTTACACAATAATAAAGAGCTATTGAGAGCTGCCTCTGAGAAGATATGAGATCCAATGAACTTCCATTATATCACTCCTTCAGCAAAGTATGATGATTTAAAGGGTGGAAGTCAATACTGTGGACTTTGATCAGGGTGAAGATTTTGTGGTTATAAAAAAGTCTTTTGAGTCTTGAGACTTCTACACTCAAACTGCTCAGGTCCTTTTTCAGTGCCTATAACTGTGATAGCTGAACAATACCATGATCTCTGCAAATCTTTTTCGGTCACTGACATTCATGAAGTATGAATCTGACAGTTTGTGTTCTAATAATTATGATGCAGTAAAGACTAATTATAGATTTTTCTTATTTAGCAGTCTATGTTATTAATGCGAAAAGTAGCTGTGATAAAATTTATGAATTATCTGCACATTTTTTTGAATAAAATAAATAAAGGATGGCACTTAACTTCTTGGGAGAGGAGGAGCTTTCTGGTATCCACGGTTTTACAAAATCAACTTCTAGATATACATTCAAAAGTATTATTTGTAAAGAAAACAAAATCTGTAATAGTACAAAGTGTCTTAGCAAACTGAGAAGTCCCCTCTTATACTTAACAAGGCTAAAGGAAAAAAAATAAAAAGAGACTCTTTTTTTCCAAAAGAGAATAATTAAGATTGTAATCTCTTTTTGTAACTAGAAACAATGTCTGAATTAGAAAATGTTAGGAAGTGGTGTCTCCCTTTTAATATGTAATATACAGTGCACACTGCATGCCAAAATAACTGTCCAAGTATCTAGACCTGCTTTTCCTCTAAGTACCTCAGTTGAAGGTCAATCAATCATCTTTTGTCTTTTTGAGTCAGGTTCACTGCTGTTGCTGATCTGGGTGGGCAGTCGTGTCTATATGTGTATATGTTTTGAATAAGTGCTTTTTTGTGGACGTAACTAGTGGGAGTACATTCCGAACTGTGGCACCAGCTTGGCCTTGGGGTCAAACTTGACCTGAGGCAACCAGATAAACAGAAGGGAAGAGAATGGCTTTTGTTAGAGAGGACCTTAAACACAGGCTGGCATAAGGAGAATGTGACTTGGAAGTCTGCCTTTAGATTTTGATCAATATTGGTGTTTGTTTTGTTATTCTGACACTGACAGCAATGTGTGTGGGTTTTTTTGTAAACTAGCGAGTCTGGTCTTAATTTTTGGGTATTTTCTCTAGCTGAGGAGAGTTACTGCAAGATGATTGAAATGCCACAGATGTGAATAGATAGATTTACAGGAAAATAATAAAGTCAGATATATGGACTTTATGTCCTTTAAGGTATTTATTTTCTGAATGGTGTCTGCTTGCTCGTTGTTTACATCTTTATGGATAAAGTGTTTTACTTCAGGATGTGCTGCAAAATTGTTGTGCATCTGTTCTCACGTGAAAATCCCTGAAAACCACAAGACTTGTGTTTTTGGTAGGATTCTAGAGAGTGTGATAGGACTGAAGAATCTGGATGGATGACACTCATTTCAAAGCCAGGGCATTGCCCTGTTACAGTCATAGCTGCTGCATGGTCTCTTACTCTGTGGTTAATGCAAGACAATTCAGGGCAGCTTCTCTCTCAATAAGATTATTTACCTTGAGTGCTTCATTTTCAAAGTATTGCAAGAACAGCTATTGTGAGAAGTGGATACTCCTGTCTAAGGTGGGTCTTTCGTATCAAAAGTCTCAGCAAATTCCTGGTGAGTATTCACCGAAAAGATCTGACAAGATCATGGGTAATGACACCCTTCAAGGCTGTGTCTTAAAATGAAATCAGATGTTGAAGGCCATGATCTAAATGTTTAATGTAGATATGTGTGTCATACAGTGACTCATACAGAATTATGCAAAGCCACCCCTGTTTAAGGGAATCAAAGAAATTACGTGATTAACAGAAAATCTTGTAAGCAATGGCATGGAGTGGATTTGACTCTAGAAGCTGGAAATCACAGATATTTTCAACCAAAACAATCTCCTTCCTTTGAATACTGCTCTGGTTGTGAGGGCCAGATGTGCCATATTTTCAGCAAAAATGAGTTATTTTTTCAGCAGAAGATCAAGTGTCATGATGTGATTTCCTTTTGTCCCAGAAGAGCTGAAGATATGGAGGCATTAAACAGCTCTTTGGAGTGTTGAACATCTGAAAATTGTAAAAGGAGAAATTCAGAGCAGTATCTTTTCCCCTTATTTCTGGAACACATAAAATTGCTCTGAAAAAGAAATATATACTTTTATAGAAGACTAGATAGTGATAAGCAGAAAGTTTTTGAAGAAAATAGCCTATTGGGAAGAAAGATTACTCCAAAAGGTTTTTGTGGACCATCTTCTCTTTGCCACGCAAACAGAATACTGTGCCAAAGATGAAATGTATTTTCAGAATAAAGCATAACCACTGCTAGAGAATGTGCTTCCTATCTCTCAATTTACCAAGGATTGTCTTCCTCCTTTATTTTGCTTATAGCTGCCTCACCTCTTTACTCCTTGTATTTGAACAGAAACATAAGCTGATAGATTTCCTTGAACTATGTTCTGCAAGCACATCCTCTGGGGACACTGCATGGACCTGTCACATGCTGACGAGGTGACCTGGGTAGAAGATGACTTTTTCTACTTTTTTAGCACATCTCTGGTGGGAGTAGTCACCTGTTCTGTCTTATCTGACACTGTGGCCCAAGTCACGAACTCACTGTGCTTGCTATAGGACACTCGCCATCTCTTAGGACATTCTTTATTTTTACAGGATACCACAAGTTTTCCACCCCACGTTCCAGGCTACATACACATCAAATTATTCCCTAAGTCCTTTCTGAAGATAAGAGACTCTCTTGTTCTCCAGCAGCTGATGTTTATCTGTGTTTCTCAACGTGTGCTCTGTAGACTGACATCAGTTTGTAAGACCTGAGATGAAGACTGAAAAATGGCATTAGAACCTTACATTTTGTCCCATATAAAAGTATTCTTATACAACTGGGTTAGCAAGCAAACGAAACCACAAATTAAATAATAATAATAATAATAATAATAATAATAATAATAATAATAATAATAATAATAATAATAATAATAATCCCCCATAAAATGCAAACAGGGATTCAGAAGCTAGTCAGCTAAAAATTAGACTAAGAAAAACTATAAAAGATGATATATGAGTATTTATTTTAATAATAAATGTTTTTTTTAGTTTAGGAAAAGCACTGATCTAGATGATACTGAGCATAGTAAGCCATGCCATATAAATTCATGCAAGAAAAAAGAATGATTTTCTACGCATGATCTGTGGGTTCCTATGTCTGTGGCTTTTCTCAGAGGTCTTAAAAGATAGCCACTAAAAGCAAATGTTCAGTAAATTATGTTCCCTGGCCCAGGGTTTGACCAGTGCTGGAATTTATTTAGAGATCTATACACTGAGCTATACCTACTCATGTGATGGCTCCAAAGCCAGAAATTTGCCTTTCTTCTCTCTTTTTTCTTTTTTTTTTGATCATCTCTTATTGAGCAAGATAGTGACGGTGAACCAGGAAAGACAAGAAAAGCAGAAATGCCAAACCATTGACCCCTGCTCTCATATGATGCTGAAAAATTCTGATCAGTTGAAAAAAATTCTCCTGTTCTACCATTGTGTTTGCAGTTGTCTTTTGTCTTTTGTTGCAGTTTTTGTTTTAAATCCATAGTGATTGCTGCTACCTGCCAAAAGCCTGGCACAGCTTCCTCACCAACGGTACAGAATATCTGCCATTGTGCTCCATCACCCAATAAAAACCACTTTTCCTGCAAGAATCTCAGGAGTTTTGTATTTATTTCAATAACTATCTCACCAGTTTTCCTTCCACCAGGTAAGCACAGTTCTGCCCCGTGGGCTGTTCTCTCCGTTAAGCCGATAACGCCGCATGTGTGCTCCAAATGCAGTGCTGCTGCCACACACAACTGGCTTGGGTAAGGACAGGGACAGGGGGGCCTTCCAGCAACAGAATTAAGACACAACATGTTTGTTTCTCTCCTCGTTGCTCTGATTTTTATCTTCTCTTCCTTGGTGAACACTTTATTTTCCTTCCTGTTAGCTGCAATTTCTCCCTGCATTTCTCTAGTGATGCTCACCACCCCAGGCTCATGGAGGTCATTCAATCTGGAGAGCTAATTTTTTTTCTTTGGGAGCTTGCTTGCCCAGCAAGTCTTCACAAGTTCTCAGAGCTCTGCATGCAACTAAAGTAATTACAGGATTAAACTCATTAATAATATGCTTAGAAAAATCACTCTTCTTACAGAGGGAGCTCTGGAAAAGGCAGAGGTATTTAAATGTCATCGATGTCAATTTCTGTGTATAATTCTGTGTGTATGTGGACATCACTAAAATAGGTTGCCCAGAGAAATTGTGCATGCCTTGTCCCTGGAAGTGTTCAAGGCCAGGTTGGATGGGGCTCTGAGCAACCTGGTCTACTGAAAGATGTCTCTGCCCAAGGCAGAGGGGTTGGAACGAGCTGATTTTTAAGGTCTCTTCCAACTGAAGCCATTCTATAAATCGGTCATTCTATGATTTACAATATATGTGTGCACTTTTATCTGTGTATGTCTGAAGTCTACATGCACTGTTGTCACTGCTGTTACAGTGTTGTTTCAGATGGAGCACTACTGATAACAACTCTAAACCTCACTTCATATACAGTAAATTCTTTTAACACCCTGTTCTTACATAGTACAGCAGATTGTACATTCATTACCTGATGACACATGAAACAAGACACTGATAACGAGACTCAATTCACTGTACATTCACCTGGTTTTTCTCTTTTTTTAACCTTTTTCTTCCCTCCCTGGGGATTTACTGAGCTTGTTGCTCTGAGGTCTGTATAAGAGATACAATCCTTACTGTATTCAGGGTAAACAGGGAGGAAATTCAAATAATCTCAAAAGCAAGAAGGAGTGGGAAGCACAAACTAGTAGTTACACAGGGTTGTGCAGGTAGGTGCAAGGGACAGGACTCTGCAATGTGTGTTGAAAATTGCACATAACTTTGGGCATGCATGGGTGCACACACACAGAAGACATTCTTTATTATTGATGGAGCCACAGTAATTATTACAAAGAATTTTAATAGTGAAGTAAAAATTAGACGTTTGCTGCCATAATAATAGTCCTTAATGTAACAAAATCAAGCCAGCAAGATTGGATTTTAGATATTCATCTGCTCTGTTGATAATATACCACTGCACAGAGTGATGCTTCTAAAAGGGTTTTGTGAAATAAGTCTATTTTGGTCTCTTCTCACCATGGTGTCTCATGGTTCCTTCCTATTAAGTACATTTATTCTTCTATTTTAATCTCAGACTAAATGTGATTTAAATATTCCTCACAGGTGTTATCTGAATTAAAAGGGATGAGTATTGCTAGTAGCATGCTTTCTTCTTAATAGCACAATGCACACAGCTTCTTCTGCTCTCCATCCTTATGCTGCATGCTGCTTAACTGTGGCTTTTAAGGTTTCATCAATTCCTACTGACACTTTACTGATAAATAGGTTGCTCAGAAATTCAACTGCATCCTAGTCTGAAGGGTTATGAGGCTGAGAGGGTACTGAATAATTTCCTCGGTCTTTCTTTCACCTCCCACAACAGGCAAACCCCACCCAGTAAATCTTCGATGAATGGATTATAAATATTAAGGAATTCACAGAAGTAGCTTAAATTTCCCATGAACGGGGAAAGAGGAACATCTGGGTGTTCTCCCTGTTTGAACTCGGACTCAGCAATGGGATGGGGTAACTATCTACCATCCCTGAAAAACAAAGCATGAAGATCCTGACCTTCCTTAGCCATGTAGGCTACAGCTGAACCAACACTTTCTGGGACTGCTCTACAAATAGTGGAAGCCAAACAAACACCCGGTCAGTGCATATCCTGAAACAGGCTTCTGCTTTAAGCATGTGAGTCGAGGGAGGGATGATGTTTCTCATTGTCTGGTCTGATGTCCAAGTGGATGGGAAGAGACCGAGCAGGAGGATTGCCACAGCCTCAGTGTGATACCAACCTCACATCTTTCCCCTTTCTGTTATCTTCATTTTTGGCGTAGCAGTAGTTATACCCCTCTGAAAGTCTCTCCCACAAACAAGAAAGGATGCACAAGTCCATAGTGCCACAGTGCCAATAACACCTCCTTCTTCTCAGAGAGGGTGACAGTCCACAACTGGGCAAAAGCACTACCAAGAGAACAGTCCACATTTGTGCAGTTCATAGAATTGTTAAGGCTGGAAAAGACCTTTGAGATCATCAAGTCCAACTGTTAACCTAACACTGCCGTCTTCACCACTAAACCATGACCCCAGGTGCCCCATCTAGACATTTGTTGAACACTTCCAGGGATGGTGATTCCACCACTTCCCTGTGCAGCCTGTTCCACTGCCTGAACACTCCTTCAGTGAAGAAATTTTTCCTAGTAACTGATCTAACCCTTCACTGGTGCAACTTGAGGCCATTTTCTCTTGTCCTGTCACTTATTACCTGGGAGAAGATGTCATCCACTAATGAAACTTGGATCAGAGTAGCAACACACAGAAATTAAGTTTACCTCATGTCGTCTCACTGGTCAAGAAAGTCCAATTTGCTTTGTTTTCTATTTCTTCCCATGGTGTTAGAGGATGTTTCTTGCCACAACGTAGTTCTTAGGGGATTGTCTAGACTACACTATGGCAGTGTGCCACATTTTTTTGCCAACTGGGTCATAAATTGTACTGAAAGCTTCTAAATTTTGATTTTTAATGACCTTTAAAAGTAGGTATTGGACTTCTGCTTTTTGGGGAATCTACAAGTGTCTTTTTATATCCAGACCTAAACTGATAAGAGCTCACTTGGATAAACATATGTATAGTCCAGCATACTGTAACTTTTAATCATTTACATTGATTTATTCCCCTTACTGATTCACTGATGTGCATCAAATGATCTGATTTCTTAGATTTCTTTGTGGGGTGGGAGAGAGGGGAGGAAACAGAGGCTTTTTATTAGTATCAATTTTTCTGTGAAGCTATAAATGGTAAAATGCCAGGATGCAATGTGTTCTGGTGATATATTGGACACAATTAAATTGAACAATGACTTGCTTATAAATCAAAGTAAAGGAGGAATCATAAACCATTCCTAACCAAGTGACCATAGAGATTTTGAGATGAAAGGAAGAGCACAGTTGTTTTTCCCACTATTGAGACTCAGTTTTTTGTACTTTGTCACGCATGGATAACAAACAAATCTTTAAATTATTTGACTTTAATGTGTTCTTCCTTGAACAGCTTTAGAATTGATTTTCTAAAATTTTATTTTATTAAGTAGTGGTGTATATTTAGAAGGTAAATAATACATTAAAAAACAATAAATAAGCTGGGTTTTTTTAAATACTCTGTGAGAAAAACATAAAAAATAAGGTGGGTTGTTTTTCTTTTTTTTATTTTTTTTTTAGTTCTCTGTCAAATAACAGGCAAAAGAAAAGAAAAAAAAAAATCACATTTATAACTTATTCAGCACATTTGATTCCCAGGGACAATATGTTCTAATGCAGTTGTATAATCAGTTCTGTCCTCCCTCTCCTATAAGCAGGGCATTGTGCTGTGATATAACACAATAAACTGGTAAAAACCCTAAAGGACTCTTTGCTAGAAATAGTCTGTTTTAAAGGCAGGATATTACTGAATTTTGTCATATGCTACTACATAGACTTTGCAAACCTTAATATGGATAATGTTGAAAAAGTAATGCATCTGCTTATTTTATCAATTCTGTGCTTTATTAATTCAAGACTTTTTAACACACTTGAAAAGAACAAGCACAGATTTGTGATAAAAGCATCAAAAATAATGTCAGTCAGAGGACCTGGGCTCTATTCCTGATCCTACTGAAGATTTAATGCAGAAATATTACCTAAGCCACTATCTTCAAAGTTCACAGACATTAAGTTTGGATCACTTTTATGATAGTCTCATCCAATCTTCTATATAACGTACGCAAATAACTTTTTCAAGATTTCTACTTCAAGTCTATATTGTGCTTGAGCTGGAGAAAATTAGACACTTAAATCTCAGGCAGAAGGGGCCAAGGATTTGAATCCTCTTTGCCAAAGTGATGAACATCTTCCATTTTCTTCTTGAAGTTAAAGACAGCTGTGCATGTTCAATACCTCTAAAAATAAGGCCATCTTGAACAACCTTTGCCATCTTTCAGTAAGGTTATTTATATTTATCTACTTCTCATTGGTGTTATGAATTCACTGATATTTGTAAGACACTTGATGGGAGGTGTTATAGAAATTGAGAATATAGCAATACATCATTTGAATTGACTTGAAAATGCTCTGAGAGAGAGCGAGCGAGAAAGACAGAGAGAGATATCTTTCTAGATAGGGAGACAGTGTATGTAAAAGGCTGTTTTTCCTGTCTCCTGCTCATGTACTTATCTGTACACACAAAATATTTAGAAGTATCAGTGTCATATACAGAGGAAACTAAGATTTTGAGACCCTGGGGAGCAGAAAGAGAATAGGTTAATAAGAAATCAGAGAGGTAAAGTAAATTAAATGAACTTGAAAATAGGAAGGGCAGTGCTGAAATGACTTTACAGTGGGCACCTTTTTTCTTTTGAGCAGAGGAAAAGCAAAAGAAAATACTTGGATGATTTAAAATGCAGCGTTGAAACAGCCTTGCTTCATGCATAGGTCTTCTGAATGGGATTTGGTTCTGTGTGAAATTAAATGCATTGCATTTCTAACACCCGGGACATATTAGAAAGTGATCTGCATTGCCTTGGGATTTTTAGCCCATGCACGATATGAGTATATTACCACAATTAAAATGCAAGCATACTTTCTCAAATAAATACTTAATTTTATCTTCCATCAGGACAAAAGTATTTGTATATATATAACACATATGTACATACGTGTATAAATATTTGGATTTTTGTTTTTGCTTTATTTCGAAGAGGAGTATTGAGCTGCTCATATAAAAAATATCTTTCCTTAACGATGCAGTACAAGTAAATCCCCACAGAAAACATGCCAGAATTGTCAGGCACTGCTTGGAATATCTTTAGTACAGAGCAGGACACATAACAAGATTTACCCACTGCCTTGGAGACAGAGAAGGGGTTGTCACGAGGACAGTTCTTAAGAGTTTTTACAAAAATGCATGGCTCCATCTGTCTTCCCTCTTTTCCTTGGCTACGAGAACAGCCTAGCAATTTCAATAACCCAACAAGGGACCTCATGCACCAGGAGAAGTGAGGAACAGATTTTTCAATTTGGCACCATTCTGATTTATTTTTTTTTTAAATGGCAGTTGAAATAATTATCCGCAACTACAGGCAGCTGATGGATAGCATGTTTAATCTATGGATCCAGCTTCACGCTCTGCACTGTGCACTGAGGATAAACAGGGATGTTATGAGTGAGAGAGTTGTATGAAATAGTTCAAATACAAATCAAAGCTAGAACGGTTTGTCTTTTTACTGACTTCACAAAAAGGAAACTACTAGAGCTGTTTTACAGGCATCACCTGATCTTCACAGTGTCTAAAAGAATAAATAATAAGACGTCGATGCCCTGACCCCAAAATGCTCATGTTTAAAGCCATACCCACGGTCATACATAAAATATAAATATGTGTATAAACATATACACACAATCAAAACATATGCATATAATCAAAGGCCAGCTATATTTTAACATGAATGTGTAGAAAAACTCTGCGTACTCACTGGCTAGGACATATCCCACTGTAAATTTCAAAACTCACTATGATATTTTTTTCTAGTGGAGATAAATGGGCAGTTTTGGTAACACTGAATTTGGTAAGCCAGATATCATTTTTAACATGGTTTTGTAACCCAGTGGATTGGTTTAGAAGGTTTAACATGTTTCAAGATCCATCACTTTTTGATATTCAGGTACTGAAGGATTTTATAGACTTTTTGATGGGGTAGATGGTTTGGGAAGCACCCCCAAGCTTCAAATCACAGGTGATTTGCTTGAGATTTGTTTATAAGACTAATGCAAGAAATCTTCTTTTCCTCTTCAGCTGATCCCACTACTCAGTTTTTTGCTTTTTTTTCCTACTTCACAGATGGTGTTTTGTAGTCATAGGCTTAAAGGACAGACTTCCCCAATGGCTAGAGTTTTCTGACAGTGAGTTTCCTGGTAGTTTTGCAATTGCTTCCCAGAAACTATGGCTTTTTCAAACCGTTCTTTGAACACAGGGCAGAAGAGGCAGCTGCCCACATTTTGGCTAAATTTTGACCTCCAGGTATATTTCCTTTATATTGTTCTGCTGCTGTTATTACAATTCCAGCTATAGCAATACCTAGAAGATCTAGACTTGGACAAGACAAAAACCTAGCAGTTATTGCACTATGAGCTGTACAAACAAAGAACAAAATTAAGTCTTTGTCTCAAAGCTTACAGGCTATGTATCAGATGTAAAGGATAAGTGAGCAGAAAAGTATAATAAAAAATACTACTTAGCATCATAGGGTCTTGGTATATCAAAATCTTAATTCTTGCAACTGTTTTCATAGGGACCAGAGCAAAGGAGAGTTATAAGGGTAGATTTAAAGGAAGGTAATGAAACATCTCTGTTCATAGGTAATTCCTTCTATGCATGAAAAGAACAGAAATCATGCTTCAAATCCAGCCCCAGTAGATGATGGAGACTGGTTTTATGAACTGATCAAAATAGACATTTTGTCACTTTAAGATGATGGACAAGTTGGCTTTGAAAATGCAACTAATTAGCTGTTATTGGATGCAATAATGAAGGAGGGGAACAAAAAAAAAGTGATTAAGAAGAAGGGAGCGAATAGTGCATGGATAAATCTGAGGGGCCGTGAAAATGGTCTTTACCTCAGCCTTAAAAACTGTTTGCTGTGCGACAAAGCTGTTTGCAGCAAGAGAAAAGAAGGACTTTGCAGGAGTGGAATTTTAGAGGGGGAGCACCTCAGCCCCATGGATGGAGGGGAAATTTGGCGGTGGTACTGAGAGAGCACCTGGAGAGGTGCCTCACTGAGCTCATGCCTGCACTGCAGGGCAAACACGGTTGTGTACGAGCCCTGGACATGTCCATTGCTGCTGAGGAAAACCAGCTCTGACCCATCCTTATGGCACAGCAGGGTTTGTATAGACAGAAAGGTGGGAGCCACCCCTGGGGATGGCGGGTGCTCGCTGAGGGCACTGGCAGGCTGGGGAGCCACCCCTGGGGATGGTGGGTGCTCACTGAGGGCACTGGCAGGCTGGCTGCATTCACCTCCTAAAGCCTTCACATCTGTGTCCCTGGCAGCACTGCTCTTAATTATCCTATCAAACTCTGCCTCTACCGACTTTAGTCAGGAGAGCACAAGGAGAGGTTTTCTTCGTACCTCTTCAGTGTCAAGATGGGTTGCTTTTCTTTTTCTTTCCCTTGAATATACTGAGACACTTCATAATTATCCCCTGTTCCAACCTTAGCTGATCCTTTTTTTCTCCTTTCCCTTTTGGTGGCTGATTTTATTTGTCTGAATTTTATAAAGAGTGCTTTTGAAATTTTTTTTTTGTTGCATTTTAATCATGGTTTTATTGCCCCTTGCCGCACCTTGAGCATAGTATAAATATTATCATAGTCTTTCAATATTTAAAGGATATCATGTCTGTTATGATAAAATATGTCATTACTAAATGTGTCAGGAACAGTCACATTTTTTTTCTTACATGGTCTTTGGTTGTTGTTCTGTAGCAAATACGCTTAACAGCCCTCAGCTTAGCTTTTCTATGTGAGGAACTAGGATATAACCAGTTTCAGTTGTTTTTAAAAAGAAAGAAAAATCACAGCCTCTGGCTCAGTTGCTCAGCTAATGTAAAATGGCACAGTGTTATTAAAATCAATGAGACCTGGGCCAGGTTGGTCTAGCTAGGCTATTGACTGATACTAACATATCATACAGTACATTACATTTCTAGAGTAATAATATAGCTAGAAACTTCCAATGGCCTCCCAAATTTTAGGCTGATTCACTTACAAATTACAGTGCTGGATGAAGGACATCAGAAACAACAGTCCTGGTACTTCTTTGAGTTTAACTGCATATTATTTTTCCCTGGGTGAAATTCTGTCAAATTTTAATCTTTGTTGGGTCCAGCAGGGTTTCAAACCATGTTTTTTTATATATGTGAGGATTTTTTAGAAAAAACATGTTGATACCTCATTCTAGGTGTCTTTTGTGCTTCATGATAATATTTTCAGAGTTATTCTTCCAAATCAAACATGGAAGAACCAATAACAGAGTTTTGATTTGATAGCTGAGAGCATCTGGACAGAGTATGATGTGCACATGTCATCTAATGAAAGGCTACACTAAGTGTACACAACTTTATGCAAGAGAAGGAAATTGGTAGGGGGTCTGTGTGGCCTCAACAACTTGATTGTAGACTCCAATACCACAGGACCAGGGCCTCACTAAATCCTGTGTGTGAAAAATTCCTCCAAGAAGATAAAATAAGGGTCATCACAATGGAAGCAATTTGATTAACAGCACAAAAAAGTAGCTGCCTGCACAGAATCACATGAACACCTGAGACCACAGCATGGCAATAGCAACTCCCTGCTGCACGAAAGACAAATTACAAGCACACTCTCTGGAAAATATATCTCTGGTGTTGTGCAGGTTTTTTGATGCTGGCATTTGGATTTTTGTTCTCTTGAATTTCATTATCATAGGGAAAATACTGCAGATTTTAACAGCGATTTTAAAGACAGATTCTGCTCAGTTACTTTCTTGGTGATGACTGGGGCTTTAAAATTATTGCATGGATTAAAATATCAAGAAGTTTGGAAGTCCCAAAATCATTGTCCATTACTGTAGGGCTGTGCAGGACCAGTGTCCCAGAAAGGACTCTGAATGGGTCTAGCTGAAGAGACTTCAGGGCAACCCCATCTGCATGTAACCAGGTAGAGGCTGCATGAGACCAAAGGATTAAAGGAAGTATTTAAAGGTTAATGTTCCTGACAGTAGTAGCAGGGAATCACTAACCAGATTCTAGAGATTCTGGAAATGTGGAATTTCTGTACTATGGAAGATTCCTTTTTTAAGAAAAAGACTTTGAAGCCAACAGTCACAAAGTCTGTAATGAAGTGACATTTTGGGGAACGAAACAATTTTTCAGATCAGTCAAGCCATGTTTTGCTCCAAGTTTTGCAGAAACTTCTGCATTATTTCAAAATAAATCNAGAAACAATTTTTCAGGTCAGTCAAGCCATCCTTTCCCCATCAAGACTATGTTCTGCTCCTATTTTTGCAGAAATTTCTGCATTATTTCAAAATAAATCACAGAATCATAGAATCATAGAATATGGTGAGTTGGAAGGGATCCATTGAGATCATGGAGTCCAAATCTTGGCCCTGCTCAGGGCACCCCAAGAATCCCACTATGTGCCTGAGAGCATTGCCCAAACTCTTTCTGAACTCAGATCAGCTTGGTGCTGTGATCACTTCCCTGGGGAGCCTGTTCCAATGCTCAACCACCCTCTGGTTGAAAACCTCATAAAATACATACTAAGAACAGAAAAATATTCAAAAGCTGAAAGCCAAAATGTTGTGGTGTGCTGTTGGCCAGGTTCCGGTTTCTTCATGGCCAGGCACTGCTGTCTCCCCCCCTGCCCCCCCCTCGGTATCTGGTTTCTCCCCCTGGAGGGCTCTGTATTTCGCAATCCTATAGAAAGCCGCCAAATTCAAACCCCTCACTCCTGCCTCATAGGATGTTTGTACCCACCCCCACCCCCTCATGTTGGTATTTTTGTAACTGTAACACACGGTGCCAGCGCTTCCCCAGCGCGATCCTGGTGCCCGAATAAACCATCTGGAAAGCCCCTCCGCTTGTCTCTCCTTCCTCAGTGCGCCTGTACCATCGGTGGGTTGGGTGAAACCCTGCTGGACCTTTGCCAGCCCTCCTGTGCCTTCAGAGCAGCCCGGCCAGTCCCTGGAACTGCGGGTGGATGCCCAGTGCCCCTGCCGGCGGCATTACGGCACCAAAATATTGCATTTCAACACTGTTAAAATATATTCCAAATAATATTATTGAAACATACACTTTTTGTTTTGAAATTTAAAGCAAAAAATATAAAAAAAAGCCTGATTCCAAAGAATGGGCATTTTCTTAAGAGTTGCAGCACTGAGGTATTTTTCATCTGGTTTTAGCTGCTGAAGTTTGAAAGTCTTTTGCATTGAAATGAAGAGTTATGAAAACTTTGTACATTACTTCTTGCTTTTCATCTGTTTTCAGAGAATTCACCATCAGCTGAGGGTATGTACACACTGCACTCTGTGTCTGATGAGGTTTGTTTTAATGAAAGAAAAGAGAAAATAACTCATGGGTGAATACAGTTCTCCACTAATGTCACTTGTAAAAATAAATGTCATAATTTGCCTAAGTCCCTGTATACCATTCTTCCCCTCTGACTGTTAAAAATCTTTTGATCTGAGACACATCCACGATAATTTAAAAATACAGTTTCAGATGGCATAAAAATTTAAATTCTTTTTGAAATGAAAATTAAAAGCATTTAGCAAGCAATCATAACTCCATTCCAGTTAACAATTATGTAAGATAATCAAACACCATGCTCTAAAACTCTGGCAGTGGGAAGCAAAAGAGGATTTTCTTGCTTTTGCATTTTACATAATTATCTATCTTTGTTACAGATGGATTTTTAAAACCTCTTCTCCACTTAAAATATCAAATACTAGTTGCAGGGTAGCAGAGGGGTGGCTAATCCTGTGTGCTGTAAACCATAGGACACATGGTGAATCAATGGGAGAGATGATTGAAGAGCAATTCACAGACTGGGAGGACAATGGCTCATCATGGATCCTATTTTGGGAATTGGTGGGGCTCTGCACAGTCTTTCAAGGTCACCCAGAGCTATCAGGCTCATTAGCCCCTTCTGGCTCGTCACTGGCTATCAGCAGAGGCTGATTATGCCCATGGTCCCAGTGCCAGCACAGCCCATTGCTCCTCGCCCCTCGTGTGATTGAGCCCTGGCGTGGAAGCCTCACTCGAGCGGCTCAAGAGCTGCATACGGCTCAAGAGCCACATGTTGCTCACTCCTGGCCGAAGCCAATGAGACACAACATTGGTTTGATTGTCTCAACACTCCCTCGTTAACATGTATCTGCAGATTGATTTTTAGCACACTTTTGATGGAAATTATTTCTCTCAGCAAAATCAACAGTTGTTCAGAGAAAATCCCATATGAGAAGACTTGATTTCTTCTTTATATGCTGCAGACCATGGGCTCTTTGGGGCAAGATAGGTTCTAACAGCTATTAGTACAAATGAGCCCAGTGCCTGGTGACTTTAGCAAGAAGGGGGTGAAAACATGCATTAAACTTTCACTGTTTTTTTTCTTTCTTCTTTTTTCCTTTTTCATTTTACTTTTTCATTTTTCATTTTACTTTTCCTACTTTTTTCTTTTTTTCTTTTATCTTTTTACTTTTTCCTTTTTTTTTCTTTTTTTTTTTCTAAATAAGAGTTCAAAATAGAGAGGTTTCCTCATCTATCTAATACATCAAGGGTACTTTGGAAATGCTGTCACTGGTAGGGGAGGCTTAGATGCTCACACAGAATAGCTTTATCTTTCTCTTGAAGCCATTTGATCATGTAATTGTGTTATCAGCTCATTGGCCAGTACACAATGCATATGTAAATGTGTGCTCTTAAATAGCACTGACATAAATATAATTAATCTAAAAAATAATTTGCAAATCACATGCTCTGAATATGGTCTGCTGCTGCAGAGACTTGGGAGTGCTTGACTGTCTCTACTCTGCTGTTGGTGTTAAACTAAAGCTGTGTACTCCATGACTGAATTACTCTTGTGTCTTTGGTTTCCAGAGGGACAGAGTTAAATGCTGCCTGCCTAAGAAATGCTCAGCTGAATAATAAAGCATGGAATCTCAAGCTGCAGTGAACAGTCACTCATCTCGTTCCTTTTGCATGACAATCACCAGAGTGGAACACTGATAAACTCTTTTGGTAACACTGCTGCTACTGTTGCATCAGGAAGTCTGATATTAAGGATGTACACAGGAGTCCTTGATCTTCCAGTGAGCTTGTGGATACAGCACAATACGTACAACTCTCTTGGCTATCCAGGGTTAGGCAGCAGAACACACAATGTCACCCCTATGGGCCAGACTCTCCTGTTACTCATAAAATCCACTGGCATTGCTGCTTCCAACTCCAGCATGGCTGATAACTCATTGCTGTTCAAAGAGATTATTTGAGCGTTCAGAGCTAAAGCTGCAGGACACATTTTTAGTTGGTGTACCCTGGCCAGCTGTCCATCAAGAGATCTCTGCTGTTGTAAGTTTTTTGGTGGCATGGTCTGCTCAGGTCTGATACTTTTGACATAACAACTTAGCTGGGAAAATTAATTAAAGAGCACATGGCTTTCACTGATGACTTGAACATGCCATGCTGAATGCATCTGTCCACAGATGTTGAGAAATTTTAGGCTTGTTCTCTACTTGGATGGGAAAAGAACCTTGGCAAAAGCAGGAAACTCATTTTGGCACCCTTGGTGACCTGTCAGATAGGAAGACAGTTCCTGATATGCACCACTCAAATATCACTCTTGGGTTATTGGCTTCGTTGTATCCAAAGGAAATAAATACTTGTGCTTAAACAGTTGTAGAACTGTGCTTAAACAGGGGTAGAACTGTTCAAAAACCTACGTCTGAAACAATGACTAAAAGGAAAAATCAAAGATAAAAACAGGTAAGCAAGCAAAGAATGAGCTGTAGCAGGCTGCCAGATTTAAGTCACAGACCTGAGGTCTGCAAGGAGCAGGAGGGCTTCTTTGGATCTCAGGAGCAACCATATGCCTATTGGTGTAGCCAGCACAGTGCAGTGTTGGATCTGCTTGTAGCAGACATGCCAAGTTCTGTGCTTTGCCTGGGGTCAGCTATGCTGGTCACCAAATGAACACACATATTCACACTCACACACACTCTAAGATGGAAATACTGGCCACTGCAGCCGGTGGAGGTGAGGAGTAACCATGGAACAGCACAGAAGGTGGTCAGTGGGTAATATGGAGACTCTTCTGAGTAGCGGGAAGGATATACAAGAGAGTATGAGGATGCCTGGTGTGGATAAATGTTAGTGTCTGGAAAACATCTGAGAACAAGCTGGGCAGAAGAACTTCTTCACAGAAAGGGTGATTAGACATTGGAATGGGCTCCCCAGGGAGGTGGTGGAGTCACCATCCCTGGAGATGTTTAAGGACAGACTGGATGTGACGCTCAGTGCCATGGTCTGGTTGACACTCAGTGCCGAGGTAGTGTTGGGTCATAGATTGGACTCAATCTCAAAGGTCTTTTACAACGTAATTGATTCTGTGTTTCTGTGATTACTGGATGAAATGATTTAAAACTTGCTGAAAGGAGTCTTAGGCAAGTGTGCAGAACCTGCTGAATGTTGAAGAAACAGCTGTACAATATCTCCGTCACCTTTCAGCTCCTTCACCTTTTCTGCTGCTTGGTACTGATATCTACTGCTCCTTCCTTACTGCAAAGTACAAAGAGACAACATCTTTTTTTCTTTTACAACAGGCATGTAAGAGCCCCTACTGGACAGAAACCTTAATTGTAAGAGATTATTTAAGATGAAATGAATATAAACCTAAAAAAATTTATGAAATGCATAAGATATATGCTTCCTAGCAAGGTTTTAGGGCAAAATTTTACTGTTGACATTTTCTTCCTTTAAAGTTCTAGTTCTTTAAGTTCTATATCTTTAAATATTTGTCATGCAGTAGGAAGTCTCTTTAAAGGACTATTATTTTTAATTAAATGTTGAAATCCTGGCTGGGAATCAACACATGTTTTTGAATTTTCAGGCTTTTTTTAGGGTTCTTAAGTAAGATCTCAACACTGTAATTTTTGACAGGTCTTTTTGAAAATCCCAGTGTGGATAGTGTTATCTCAGCCAAATTAATTCCTAGAGTTATTCAGTTTGATTCATTAAGGATTTAGCCCTAGTGAGATTTTTTTGGCATGTCCATTGCCTTAGAGACCTAACTGTTGTCCTGGGGTGATTTTTATGTTCCGTATTTTTTTTTCCTATGGTCCGCTTAAGCCCAGGAATGGGTCCCGTAACCTTGAGCTAGCAGGGAGAAACCTGGCATGGTTTGTTTTCATCTCTTTGAGATAAAGTGCAAGTTTATTTATTT
>VYZT01000023.1:94198-119555 GCA_013400735.1 Pomatostomus ruficeps
GAAGGAAGGAAGGAAGGAAGGAAGGAAGGAAGGAAGGAAGGAAGGAAGGGAAAATGACCACTCTTTCTCTTCATGTTTTCCTGAAGTAGGATTCATTGAACCATTGTGACAGTATTCAGGGCAGCCAAACCTAGAGTTACTGTTGTGAGTCAAGATCAATAATGCCATAGAAAGACTCATAAGAGTCTGTCACATCTCTCACATCTGCCATATTTGCCTTAGAGGGCCCATTCTAGCACAGGATGTTTGCCTTCTAGGCACTCCTAAGGTCAAAGTATGAAAAAAGTAATGATAATAACTTTAAAGATATTTGAGATTGGCTCATTATATCCTTATCTTCATAAATATTTTCCAAAGTGTCAGAATTTTTTCTGAAAGTTGAGTATTTTTTAAAACATGGCTTTGTTCAGGGCAGATTAAGAACTCACAAAGTTTTAAACAACTATCCTACACCAGTCCCAAGTCTTGTTCACTGTCTTTCTTCCCCCTTTTTCTGATACGTTTCCAATATGATGTGTCATCCCTGTGAAGTCAGAGCTCAATATACCCCATAGAATACAGCTGTTCCAGATCTTGTCTCCAGCTCTTAGTGGATTTAACCATCTTCTCTTGATCTCTGGCCTGAGGGCAGTGGTGGATGGGCACACCTGAAGAAGAACCCTTCAGTACCTCTGTTTATTTTAGTTGTTCAGGTACTGGAAGAGACTCTGACATAAGCTGTGTATTTTGCTACTGTCATGTACATAAGCAACCATATGCACTTGAAACAAGAGTCCAATGACAATGGCTCTGTTATCTTTGAAAGCTTTTAATGAGCTCCATATGTCTAGCAATCTGCAGCACAAATTTGAGGCACAAATTAAAATGTGGCTTTTTATCTCAAGGACTTGTTGGCTTATTACTATGGGCTATGTTCTGACACTGGGAGGTGGATGTCTCTGGATAGTGTGACTGGTTCCTGATCTGAAGCCTGCAGCAAGCCAAGGTTTGCAGAGATAGGTAACAGCTTTTATTAAACCAACTGTTGGAAAAAGTAGAGGAGGTGTCAGGAGCATAGACTTTGCTGCCAAAACTTGACTATTTTTTCCCCTGTTTGTATTAGTTTCCTTAATAAGGCCTCTCTTTCCAAAATTTTCTAGTCCTATACCTTCAGATCATTATGGCTTCAGTAATAAGGATCTCTGTGAAAAGAACTGAGAAAGTCACGTTGTCACTTTTATAATGCTGTAAACATCTAGTCTTGCATAAAAGTAGACGAAGTGCCATTACTCGAGATAAACTTAGACCAATGACTGTTTTCTCTGTGCATTTTTGCAAGACTACATTTGGAACCAAATTTTGTTTCCTGAGCTCACATCCAATTACAACAAGGTGGAATTCTGTTTTGCATATCTTACAGCACTGTCATGAGCAGCCACAAGCTGTGTGTGATTGCTAGCTTAGAGTAGGTTATTTTAGCAATCTGCTAATTTCACCAATCTACCTGGAATCTGATACAAAATTTACTAAAAAAGTCTTTCCTACTGGCAATAGAGGTTCATTGTTCTTTTAACCATCCTCAGTCACAGTTTCCCAGTCTCAAGCTTTGGGAATATTAAAGGGTTCTCAGCTCTCTTTGTGAGGTTATGTCCTCGCAGCACAGCTATATTTAAGTTTTCTCATCCTCATGGCTTAGCCAAAGGCACAAACAATGAGAAGTTAGCCAAGGATGTCTATCAGTCTGGAATAACCTTTGGTTCTTTCAGGCACGAAAAAAAAGCCACAGCTATTCAAGCCACTCTCTTCCTTGCAGTGGTAGTAGCTTCAGATTTTTTCCAGTGTTTTTCACAGTAGAGAAACTGGTGAAATCTGGCTATTTTGCTTGGGCATTTAGCTTCAGCCAAAGGCTAAGTGACCTCTCCTGCTTCTTGTTGATAGGGTGAAATAACCTCAATTTGCTTTATAGAAGAAATTGCCTTGAGATTATCTAATGAAGGTATTATTATCATTATTATGAAGTGAATGGGAAAAGTGTTTGGATAATTGGCAGAAGAGAAAATGAGAACAGTGAACAGTTACAACTCTGAGGCCCCTTGGCAACTGATACCTTCTTAAGTGTATGTGAAACAGGCAGCTCCCTTGATCAGCACAGACCTCTCTGCTGGAGAGGCAGCTTCCTCTAGAAGCGTAATTGTGAATTTAAATGCATGCAACCGAAAAACAGAAATAACAAGGTTCTTGATTTCCACCCCTCCCACTAACTAAATATGCATTTACTGCTAATTAACTTAGAGGTATAGACCACATTCCTTGGCAGGAGTGTGTCTCCTACTATTTGTTAGGATGAGTAGGAAAAGAACCACTTTTTCCACTTGAATTAATGTGTCCCTGTTTTGTTTTGCTGTGGGTTTTTTATTATTATTTTTTTAAAACTTTTTTAAAACCCCACCACTTGTTTTATTGCTAGAGAAATATGTCCAGACTCCTCTAAGGAGGGATTACCTTTCTGATTCTCTGCTAAAATACAGGACTAAAAGATGAAGCAAATATTTTAGGATAAATGTTTAAAGCAGCCTCAAGCCCTGTCTGTGCAACTGCCCTCCACTCTCAGGAGCTGAGTAATTGCATCAGGCAGGTGAGAGCCTTCCAGTGCTGCTCTGCCCAGGGAGGGTGATATCTGGTGTGAGGTCAGCTAACATCCCAGGCTGCTGAGGTTGGGTCCTTGCTGTCACGAGTGGTGCTTTTTTCCATCCTGGGAAGTTCCACATGTGACACACTGTGGATGCACATCCAGTGCTTTTTGCTTTACTAAAGTTTTTAAATTTTTATTTGCTTATTTAGCTTGACTTTTAAACATGGGGCTCAAGTGTCATTTTTTGGGCCATAATATATTCCACCTGGCCTCTGACTGTTGTGCCAGGAGGTTATAGAGCTCCCCATGGTGCCACGTCATGTCAGCCAGCCTGGTGCAGATCTCTCCAGCACCGTTCCAAGACCAAGAGGAAACCAGAAGCACCCACTTAGATAACTGCTTTTCTTTCCATGAGTGTTGTTTAGGCATCACATGTTTATCATCCCCAAAATACTTCTCTCATTGGCATAGTTTTCAGGGGTTAGGTTTTCTATATGAAATAGAAAAAGTAGCCTGATCTCAATATTTCTTCTTATAGGAAAGTATATGTTTTTATTCTCTGTAGGGACATTGTTTATAAATAGGGGATGGGAAGTGACCTAGCTTGCAAACTAATTATATATTCCTTTCCTCCGCCTTTCAAGTTCTTGTGATTTTTTGTTGTATTCAGAAAGCCTTTGTTGTCCAAAGTTACATGTTATTATGCTCCTAGCTGAAGCCTTGGAATGAAGGACAGTAAATTTTGACTCTTCTAATGAGATAGGAAGCATGATGGAATGTGTAGGGACTGTGGCGCTGCATGGTAGCTGCTGAAATGACTGCTAGAGAAGGCAATTTTCTACTTCACGTCCCTTTTCTCCATTCCTACTCATTTATATAGGCTGTAAGTTCTTAGCATGTTCCTATGAATCTACACAATGCCTCATACAGCATCACTTCAGCAGGGTCCTGTAGAGCCCCTTGTCAGAACATTATATTATATACTTGCAAACAAATGGTAATAAATTCTAATAGCAGTTAGTGCCGCCTGAGCGTATCACAGAGGCACTGATTGTTCTTTCATTACACTGAGAAAAAGAAACATTCAGTCAATCAACACAGTGAGTTCAAGGCCTGGCTATCAGCACTAATAATGTCACTTGTTGCCAAACATAAGCAGAAACCTGTCAGAGGAGGAAAGGGTGAATAGCTACAACCCACCTCTAAAGCGACCCAATGTGACACAGCCCACATCATTTTTCCACATGAGATTTTCAGAATGCTTTTCTTTTTTTTTTCATCCCTGAGAATAAACCACTGTTAAAATAAACCACAAAAGCCACAACCCTCGTAGCTCTCATTTGCCTCCTGCAGTCTGATCACAGAAATAAAGTATGAGAGCGTTAAGCACCTCTCTAGTCAAGCTGAAAGAGAAGGAGCTGACAAGCCAGGGAAATGTTCTCCTGTAACCTTGAACTTGTATTCACTTTCCCTCTGAAAACAAGATGTCTCAAGGCAGACAGGGGTGGAGGTGAAGTACTTCACAACATCAATACCATGTTATAAATACCACAGAACTGTGGTAGCCTGAAGGTTTTGTGGGCTCCATGGAATTTAAAATCAACCTACCACAGAAAGTTTTTTTAACATTGAAAAGAAAAAAAATCCAAGTTCAGCTTGTTGCAATTATAAATCGGTGGAAAAAGAGGGCTGAACAAAGGAATAACTCCTGTTCAGTGATTCAGTACTTCAGCTGACGGAGAGCTGAGCCAATAATCCGGGTGATACTCTGGAGAACTAGAGTAGGACTGAGCAGCTACACTCAATTCCTGGCACATCCACAAACTGTATAATACTGGACAAGCCAGTAAGTCTGATTTGTTCCTCAGCACATCCTTTCTGAAATGGACACACTCCTTCTGTACTTTACAACATAGTTTGGGAATAAAAATCTTTAAACTCTGCTACAAATGATTTACCCAGACAGAAGGACTTCTCATTGCTCATGACACTCAGGCATCCTATCGGTTATCAGATAGAGGAAAAGGAGATATGACCCCAGAACTTGGTCTCTCCATCCTTTATGTGCTCAGCACATTATAAAGTGCCTGGAAAACCAGGGTAATTTTGGAAATCTTGTGAAGAGTCTGTGCGTGAAGGTAAATACACTGTCTGTAAGAGGTTAAGTCTCTTGGTATTTTTTTTCTTCAGCTTTTCATACCATGCTGAGAGAAAAAGGGTTAAATAAATACATAATTCCTCAAGTTAGCTGTTAGAAAAAAAGAACAGAGAGAGAGAGATAGATAAATAGATTTCATGAGAGCTCTGAAAACACAGACTTGGGTGAGAGCCATACAAAGGTAGGGAGGTAGCGAAAAATCTGAAAAAACGTTCGTGTCTCTGGTGGTGTGAGGAGCAGATGGGCTCCAGCAGCTTTGCTGCTTGGTGTCGTTGCTGCTGGTGTACACAGAGCCCTTCCCCAGTAGGGTTAGTAATTGAAGTCCAAGAGAAGAATAAAGAGGGATAGGTTCTAACAGAAAGCATCAAGAAAAGGTAGTGAAATAAAAATTTCTTTGTGCCTCACACCGCAGTGGAGTTCATTACTGTGGTTTTTTTCTTTCTCTGAGCAAGAGTAATGAGGATTACAAGGCTTTTTGGGGAAGAATGAAAAAGACACAAAAATGGTTTTGGAGACAAGTTGTATCTGGAAATGACATGATAAATCTTAGACACAGTATTGGAAAACAGAGAAATGAGAGGACAAAAATAAAACTATTATTTTTTTTTACTGTGTAATTTAGTCAAATCTCTGTTGAAAAAACAAGACAGAAACATTGAAGGTAATAGGATCTTGTTTTAAGATAAGGGAAATAGTACTCTGCAGGTTCTTACCTTTTTTCCAAAACTACTTTTAGGTTGCAAAATTAGGTGAATTGAATCTTGACTCTGGGACAAGACAGCAAAGTAGTGTACTCATCCAGCCATTAAGCTATAATGTCCTCTCACATGTTCATAAATTCCTCCTGCTTTTATCATGACCTCCAAGGATGTTTCTTAAAATGCTATCTGATAGTCTAACTTTAGAAGAAATGCTTTCTAAACATAGGTCACAACGGGCATTTCCACAATGGAAATGTAGTGAACAAGTCAGTTCTTTTGCCTGCTGAGGCTTTATAGAATCCAGGAATGGGCACCATGGTGTTATCAGCGGCTGATTGCCTTATCACCGTTCTCAAAGTATCTGGAACTGATCTAAAAGTGAAACTTGCATTTTAGGAAATTCGTATACACTTCTATTTACAGGGGAAAGAAAGATAAGGGTAAGAATAAAAGCCAATACAGAGCCTTTTGTCTACATTTAGCTTCTTTAATAAGGACCCTGAAAAAGATGGGTTGGTGTCTGTCTGCTGTTCCTGTGACAGTGCTGCACAGAAGGCATGTGATGGGGAAATTGAGACAGGTGTCTAACACAGACCTGCTGCAGATGAAGAGTGGTTAATAAGCAGGGTGCTAACACACGTCGTGCAGATCCATGTAATCAGACCAGACACATTATCAAAACCAGGATGAAGCTAAAGGCTTCACTTTTCTAGGCATCAAAAAAAAAAAAAAAACCCCAAAAAGATGTGTGAATGAGAATGTATGCACAAAATCAAAATATGTGCACCCCCCTGTTGACATGAAAGAGACTAATTAATTATCTAACTTGTCACATCCCCAGCTCGTCTGCATTCTGTCTCGCATGCACATTCTCACTCCATCAGAGGTTGTTTTTTTCTAGGGATATAAAGCAAAATTTAAATTAAACACCTATAATGCTATGTCTGATATTAGTGATCACAGAATTTTAAGTACAATGAGAGAGAGGAAGAAGAAAATATAGATTCAGAGGGAAAAAAACACCAAACACAACAGAAACTGAAACCGATAGAAGGAAAAGTCAGGGACATGTATAAAGTCTCACAAAACACAGTAATAGGGGAAACAAATAGGTGACATGAATATGTGCAGACACATGCACACATTCACAAATCTCTTCTTGGGTTAATAGTGCTTTACAGATGCATCTAATATTTCTGGTAAATAGCTACTGTCTACCAATTCTCTTTCTCTAAACTTCTAGACTATTATTCTTGGAATAAACAGACCATCAGGCAGCTCTCCGGTCTGGTTATTCATGTTTAACCACTAGCTGAAAATCAGCCACTGCTAAAAATATATATGTAGCCCTTTCCATTTATTTGAGCTCTGGAATTTTATTCTGATGTAGCTGTGTTTTCCTTATTTCATCAAATTTCTGTATTAATGTCCTTATCCTCTCCTTATTTCATATCTTGCTCACTGTTTGCTGTGCTTTGTTGGACTTGTGAACAGCATCAGCATGGACATACAACAGAGTCCAACAGCTTATATTTCCCACTGACTAATGTGCAAGGATTTGCTACTTTGAGATCAAATGAAACTGAGATAGAAACCGACGCGGGATTTTCTTTGCAAAATCCCAAACTTCCTTTTTCAGCCTTTAGTTTGCACTCACTTCAAGAACAAAGAGTATTTCTGTTTCTGTCACAGGAGAAGAGCATTTGTACATACATAAAATTAATACATTTTGTACAGTTTTTTAAAATGGAGAAACCGAAATTGCAGTGCAAATCCAAGGAAATTCAACTGAAATTTTCAAACTGCAAATAAAAATAAACACTATTCCCTGATTTTATGTAAAACAACTCCTTTTTAAAATAATCAAAATAAAAAAGACCACCATGGAAAACTGAGATATATTAACATAAGAAAAAAAAGTAAAACATTTTCACAATAACAAATTTTTGACTATTTTTAAATGAGCTGTGATGTTTCATAGGTCTTAAAAAGCAACTGTGACCATTCAAGCACTGAACAATTAATTTGGCTTTATAATTCCTCTCTCAAGCCAAATAACCTGAAGATGAACTAAAATATGTTTCACAGAAAAATATTGATATTTTTTAAGGTTTCCAGAGACAGGAAGTCTAAAATAGCATATGATTTGGCAGTTATTTACTTGAATCATGAAAAATAAGCATCTTTATTTCCACTTTGAACTTCCTGTTCTCCATCTTCCAGCGCCTGGTTCTGATTATACCTGTCTGTGAGATTAAACCTCTCAGCTAGATTTGGAAGTTGTCTTCTCTTGTAAACATTCTTCCCATTTTGATATACATGACTATGTCTGAAAATATCCTCTTTATCATCAAAAACAGATGAAATATGATATGGCTCAAAGGCAAAACCAGATGTCTTAGTGACAATTTTTCATAGTGTCTCCAGCTGAAGACAATAACACAATTAAAAAAAAAAAAAAAAGGAGAGAGAGTAAGTGAAGGTAAAAAGTTAACCAAGAGTAAAAGAAATTGGAAAAAAACTTGTAAGCATATCCAGAAATAAAGGAAAAAACCCTCAAACACATGCATCCGTGCTCATTCCAGCATCCCTGCATGCTGCCCTGGCTGTCCCTTGCTGGCTGGCTGCCGGTTCCCTGCAGCATTCCAGGGGATGTTCAGCCCAGACTGGGCAGGGTAGTGATGCCATGAGGCAACTTCTGGCAGCCCCAAAGCCGACTCAAACTGCTGGCTCTCTTGCTCCAAGATTGCTCCCGACTGTTAAAAAATTTTTTGCTATGCCAGTGTGCTCTTTCATGTTGACTTCTATCTTTCAAAAGTAACTTTGAAATTCCCTGCTGAATGTCCAGCCAATACTTATTTATTTACTACAATGGGGTTTGGCAAACATACTCCAGAGAATGTTTTCTGTTTTATCCATGTTCTTTTGCGTTTTCATCCTAACAGGAGTTGCTCAGGCTGTTTGCCAGGATATTTGGTTGCAGGGAGTGAGCAGGCACCTGCATGTGGCCAGGTGTCATCTGCAGCCTGGCTGAACACAGGTGGTCCATGGGCCTGTAGCCATGTTAAAATAAAGTTACAGTAGATATCTCTGTCTAGAGAATACTGATGTGTAGTCAAAGGGTATTAGTGGAGAATAGTTAGGACAGAATTTGGCTTTCCTAATATCAGACGCCAAAAAATTATTTGGTTGTGTCTAGGCAGGACATATTTTATAGCTAATGGAGAGGAATCAGCATTACTGGAAGCTGAACAACCTCAATTCTCCAAGACAGTAATTTTAAGATGGGAAATATTTCTTTCTGTCAACTCTGAAAGAAACCTATAAACACTTGCTTTAATTTTGACCAAAAGCTGTTAAATGCCTTAATTACAGAACAGTACTACAAGCTTGTAAGCAAAGGTATTTAGAACTGTATCCTGCTAGGTTCTTTTTTCATTGCCTGTTTTGTTAACTTTCCTTTTTCATTAATTCTTAAGTTTTCTAGCTCTATTGAAAGAAACAGTCTCAAAGACAGGCAAATAAGAGTAGTAGATTTGGTCATGAAGTAGGAATATCCCTGCAGAGAATATTTCTCAAGGGAAAAAAAAAAAAGGTGGAACATAGTAAGTAAGTATTAATAATAATGGAGTTGGACTGAAAAAGGGAGCCAAGCTTTTTCCTGGGAATAGCAGGGACTGTCTCAGAGGTGAGCTTCACCACAGAGCCAAACCAGGAATAGGGGTCATGGCACAGTCCTATTATCAGTAATAAATTTGCAGGGTATGACGACTTTCCCTAATTTTCTAGAAAATTGTTGAATCTCTGTTGAAAAGGTGATTTTTAAAGTGTATGTAATACCTAAGTCTCTTTCCATCACCTATTTTGCATATAATCAAGGTTTAGAAATAGTTTGAAATATGTTTTATATGCCACATGCAGTTTGTTTTGGAACAACCAAGAAAGAAAAAATAGATCCTTGAGCATACACTGACACAGAGCCACACATGCACAGAAAAACAAAGAGGGACTTGCTATGAGGCTGAGGGCCCATGCTTTTGAAACAATCATCAGCCTGGCTTTGCGTTTACATCAGAGCAAGAGAACAAAAGACAGGGGGATCATAACAGTACACTAATCTGATCTGATTCTGGCTCTTTCTCTGCAAAAAAGAGACTGTTTCATAACATCTGAGAGGCATGCTTTTTCATATCTATCTAAGCACTCTTTATCCCAAGCCATGTGGTTCAATTCGGCTTGAGATGAGAAGTCAGCCAAAGAGAGGACAGCAGCATGGAAGGGATTCACGCTTGGGAGAACAGCCTGCTTCAGCTTTAATTGCAAGACACACACACACACAGAGACACGGATTCTGATGGCTTGGGTACTGCACAGCCATCAAATGCTGCCTGTACTGCAGGCGGTTTTTGGTTTATTTGTTTTTCCTGCCTCTGGATTATGAAAATGTTCTTTACAACTCATCTGAAACATAATCCTTGCTTTCCTGTTTACTCAGAATAAAAAAAACCCTTAACCCAGGCCATAGCAAAGCACAACACCCTGCTTTCATTGATTGTATGAGACATTTAGAGACTTGGAAAAGTGTCAGATCTTACTTTATAGCAAAGCCCTGAAAACCAGCAGACCAAAACCGAGCCCACTCTGAACAAACAGAGACATTTCCAGGCTTTTCTTTTGGATGTAAAGCATCCTACTACTACATCCACCTCCTCCAGAAAGTTGAAGAGGAGATGGGCTTTCTAAACGCCCGCCCCTGAAACAACTGAAGGATATGGACGCCTAACCTGAGAAAGGTGTTATGTTTCAAACTTGCCTGGAGCTGTCCCACCCCTCAAGAAGTCCAGAGGCTTCCTTTGAAGGATTGCTTCTTTGGTGCCTTGGATATAGCATTTTTAGAGGACACCAACCCTTCTCCAATCAATAAATGCAAAACCCAGCAGTCGACTGTGTGTGGTGCACTGCAGTTCCAGCTTAGCTGGCTCTGTTTGCAGGCTGTCATTGGTCTCTTGCAATAGCTGAACAGCTAAGGCCACAGGAACTGATATCTGAGGGTCAGCTTCTCTTTCAGAGAATCATTTTCTCTATAAATGGAGATCTTTGAATTGACTATTCCTACTTTTCTTTTAGCAGTATGTACCACACGGAGTGGTAGGGAGGGGCATCCCCAGTAACAGGTTTGGGTAGGGAGGAAGGTTCATTTTTCTCCCTCCTAGTTACCAGGCAAGCTGCATAGGGGAAATACCCATGTATTTTGCTAAGCAATCATTATGCAGAAAGAAGTGAGCTTTTGTGTAGAAAGAGGACTGAAAGAGCCAAAATCCCTGCAATGACATCTTATATTTTCCTCAGGTATGGTTTTATAACAGACTACTAGCAGCTTTGAGAAAAAAGAGATTACAAACACTATGCTTAATTGTTATAACGGAGGCTGAGAATTTTTTGCCACCTCTCAAAACGCATCATTCTCCTCAGAAAGGATGAATTAGTTTCTTCCTAAACTGCCTAATGAGATGAACGAATATCAGACAACAATAATTTCTTCTAATTACAGAAAGTCTAGAACAAATTAAAGCAGGGAAATATCTATTTCTCTTTCTTGTTTTGTGTTTTTTGTTTTTTTTTCCTTTGTGCAGCAGCATTTTTAGTGTTCATCAACATTGCCCCTAAGGCAGAAACAGAGTCATGCATGATCAATTTGTCTTACAAGTCTTCCAAAATAGTTCCCTGTCTTCATTTAGCACTGTCAAGATTTCTTCTTATTTGCCATTTCAGACAAGATTTAGAGCTTCCACACTTTGATTCTTGGGATGAAGGAGGATTAAAGTTTTCATTGCTTGTTTGTAATGAGGCAAATTGTAACTCTAATTATGTAACCAATTTGCTGCAGTTAACTCTTGAAAAGAGCAACCATGGTCCTGACAAAGGTTCATTTTGCACTGACGAGGTTTGTAGCCTGTGCAGAAAGTGCAAGTTGAAAGGGAATAGGATCTGGGTGCCTAAAATTGACATGGTTTTGAAAAATCCAATGATAATCATTGAGTGGCTGGAAAAATAGTGCAGATAGCAGTGACCGCTTAAGGAGAATGCAAAGAAATCCAAATCTCTCTGTTTCCCTTCACATTAATCCTGTTCTGAGATCAGAGGAATTTCATTAAAAGATCCAGGCTAGTTAAGATCTAGTCTCCCAGTAATGCATTAATCAATTTTAAGGGAAAAGAGACCTTTCTGATCACCTGCATTACACAGGAGGCAGACATGCACACTTCAGTTTTTATTGGAACCAATAACTTAATGCCAAATTCATCATTTCTAAAAAGATAATTTGTTGTCTTCAAAGGACTCCTAAATATGGAAAGTTCACTGGTAAATTGCCCCAGTTTTTAATTTAACTCTTACTAAAAATGAGCAACTTACTGTTCATTGCTTCAGCCTTCAGACTTGGGATTTTCTTGTCTTTAATGATACAGCATTAAAAAGACTTGTATATTTCTGGTATCTTCTTTAGGTTAGTATCCTTACATTGAGGTCCAATTTTTTCTCTACATTCTCTGTCACTAAGTAAACGTAGGCTGGATTTTTTTTTTTCAGATTCTCATTAGAAGAGCATTTTTTCAGGTTGTGGGAGAGAATTTTGGACAGAAGAGAGCAGATGGCAGGTCTTGGTACTTCTTTGGATCAATATTGTGGCCAGTTTATGTCCATATACCTGTCGTGACCTTTTTGGGAATCCCTCTTCTTTCAAGGTGTGGTCCCGCAGTTGACATGTGCATCCTCACTTTTCAATCCCAGATGGATTGTGCTTTGTTCTAATACAGTACAGGGTCTTTGACCACAGCAGATTTATAACATTATTGACTCAGTACTGATGGCTGAATAAGACTCTTAGTCAATACTCAGATCTTTATATTCTCAACAAAATTTCTTGCAATGATATATTCTTTCTGTTCACTAACCAAAACTATCTGTGAACAATATATTATAAGCACTGTAAATAATTCATGCTACCTCAGTGGACCAGGCACATATGTGTGTTTCTGTATCTGTGAGCACTTCCCAAATATACAACATTTTGCTGTTGCTGTTTGACTTTCAATGTGCAGAATCAAGTACTTTGTTAAAGTACTGTGCAATGTGGGATGGGCTTGTTGTCTTGTGGGAAAGAAGACAACGGCAAAGTTAAGTTTGTTACCAGCTAAGAGAAACTCTTCTTCAATTCAAGCGGTTGGATGGTGGTAAATATTCCAATGCTGCAAGTGGAAGGCTTTTGGAGCATCCTTGGGTCACTCTTGAGAGTACCGAAAAAAAATAAAAGATTTCAGAGACCATTGCAAATTGCTTACATTTCTTCTGCTTGTTGGCAGCTTAAAACTGCAAAAATGAAAGTCACTTTTGCATCTTTACAGAGTTCCAGTGTGCTTCAGAAATTCTTCCATGAGACAGTCAAGGTAATTGCATAAATATATTTCAACCCAAAATAAAACCCACCGTTCCACATTGGAGTTATTTCTTCTTGTTGAGGCTTCATAGCCAATACTTTTACTGACAAAAAGAGTTTAGCAGTTTGAATTGAGGGAGTTGTGACTCTTATTTTGAGATCCAGAGCCTCTTTCTTGCCTTAGACATGCTGTAGGGCACAACAACAGGTATAAATGAAAAATCTATTCCCTCAAAAAGGAAAAACAAAAAAGCAAAAAAGAAAAGGAAGCATGAGAGATTCGTAGTAGTTTATCAAGAAAGAGCTGGTCTACTTTGCCTGTGGGTTAGTAATCTAAGTAAGTATTTTCTAGCAATAAGCATAGAGGAAAAATAGAAAAAAAAAAAGAAGCAATGTTTTCATATTAGGCTGGAAAAGTGCTTATTAATACCCAGAAAGCTTCACTCATTTAAGAAAACTTGATAGGATCAGAAAAAACAAGCCAAAAAATAGGAGCCGAAAGTGCCTTTTGAATTAAATATACGTACTGACATTTAGGAAAGTGAGTCAAGTGATTCCTCACTGCAGCTCCTGGGGTGCTGGGAGGTTCTTCCTCAGATTTTTGGGATTCAGAGAAAAGATATCCTTAAGCTAACTTTTCTTATGCTTGTTGGATTACACTGAATTCAGCTGAAATTTTGGAGATGATGTTACAATATGCCTTGTTATAACAGACTAATTGATCGTGAGGTCTTCAGGTAAGTGGAAATCTTGAGATTCCACCATTTAGTTCTAGATTATTTCTAACATTTTCTGAGGAAGTTTTTAAATACCCTTGAGACTATCAAAGCAACCTTTTTGTCAGTCTGTTTTGTAATCTTCTAATTTTAATTTCGTGCTTGCAAAGTGTCCCTTCTCTTACCAGACAGTGAGAGTGGCTCTCCCTTGGCATTTGTTACAATGACACCCCTCTCCTGGAAATGGTGGGTTCAGAATATCTCCAACATCAAGCCTACCCCTTCCTTCTCAAATGTTTCTTACCCACAAGCCACAACAATGAGGAAAAGGGATTTTCTTGTGAATTTTGTCCCCACCTTCCTTTGAGAAAACAGTAGGCTCGAGCTATATTTCACAGAGATGTCTTGTGGTAGCATCCATAGTTGTGTTCAACTTAGAAAAAAGAATTTCAGACATTTCCTAGTGTTACCAGCTCTGAGCTGCTGTTGGTTTTGTTTGCCTGTTGTAGGTCTGGGTCTGGGAACAAAGCCCTCCCTCAGGCACAGGAAAGAGATTTGCTTCAGTACAGCAGCTCCCACCAAAAACAGCAAGTTTAACATTCTGGATCTGAACCATGCCTCTCAAATGTCCAGAAAACAAACTGTGGTGAAATAGGATGAATCAATGGACATCACTGACAGCTGTAACAGTAAGTCTGAAAGCTGGATGGAAGGCATATAGGAAAATCGTCCCAAATTCGTGCAGGTATTTGTGAGAGCAGCTCCTCAGTATTGCTGTGCCTGTTTATACCAGCAGTGTACTTGTCCTGCTCTGTGCACTGAATAGGACAACAGGGATTAGCATTTAGAATAGAGTGAAGACCTTTCCAGCTCTCCACAGATCACTGTGTTGATTTTGGAACTCCTGTAAAGTTTACTGCTCTGTCTTGTTCCCAGATACTGTATTTCATTTACTGGTACTGAATCGTTGCCTGTGTCAGTTCAAGTTACAAAAACAAGAGGGATCTTTTCTGGTAGATTTTTAGGATAAAGTCTCTGGTTGATGTAAAGTACTAAACCACAAAGAGCATATGAAATGGTGAACATGAAATGTGAATTCTCACTATTTCTTTATAAGGAATGGTTTTCTCCCCATAGAAACCTTACCATGCAAAATAGTGAATAACAAGCAAGATTCCTCTTCCAGTGGGTGAAGTAGAACACTGATCACCTGTGGCACTGGCAAGGGTGAGCAAGCAGTGTGGCAGGACAATGCTTTCAGAGTCGTTGATGGAAAGCAGGAAATGGTGATTATTTGTCATAGGTTCTTTCCTTCATGGATGCTGGTCACTGGGGCAATATTTACAGGCTGGCTGTCATGAGCCTACTATGTTTCACCTAAAGCTTTTTCGGATACCATTACAGGCTATGTTTTCTTGGCTGCTAATATTCCTCTTGAGCAGAGTTTCTGTACTATTTGTCCCACTGTTGAAAGGAATTGCTTGCTATGGCATTGCTCCTCAAAACCGATAGCATATTGGTTGTGAATGCCCCAGCCCTGGAGGTGTTCAGGGTCAGGTTGGGTGGGACTTTGAGTAACCTGATCTAGTGAAAGGGGTCCTTGCCAGTGGCAGGGGGAATGGATGAGATGATGTTTAAAAGGTCCCTTCCAACGCAAACCATTGTAGGATTCTATGACTCTTTGATATGTCTGTAAGACAACAATGAGAGAGGACTCATGAGTGTGCTGTCTCATATGATTGGTCCATATTGCTGCCTATAGGCTGTCTGCAAAACTGGCTGTGGCTAAGGCTCAAATTCTTAATGCTGTATGGTAGAAGAATGGAGCTCAGTTTCTCCTGGGTGGATGTCATCTCACCAGGGTGCACTTATCCCACTCTTATTGCTTGTGAAGGACAAGTGCAGTTTTGGCCTGATCTGTGGACCTAGATTTGCTCCTGTGTCCCTGGATTGGAGGCTGCACCTCAGTTATGTCTCTCCCCCATGGGAGAACTCCACAATTCATGCTGCTTAAGGTTTTTGTGAAATGATGTGGTATCTATGATGGGTGGGTCTGATCATGTTCTGAGCAGCACTGAGCTGAAAATGTAGATATACCAAAACACAATTTTTGGGAAGTGGAAGCTGAAAAAGGCTAAATATCTCTCCTGAAGACGCACCTCATTTGTAACAGTTTATCTCTAATTAATTTCAAGAATTACAGTGGAGTTGGAAAGTGATGGCTGTTATCAGTCCACAAACACATCTAAAACCTAGAAATGTTGACAGTGGATACATTTCTTTCAGGCGCTGCCTTTTGGCAGCAGATCAGATTATCTGTGTGAGCCACACAAATCACACGCTTTCCCAGGTGGGCATTAGCAGAACCATCTGGCAACTAGAAGTCTCCGGGGCAGTCAATCCAACTTTGAGCTGGATTAACTTGGAAGTTTCAAACACTGTCATTGCTTTTTGATAGTCAGAGAGGTTTTTTGGCCCTTGTGAGTAAGACAGCCATTTGATCAGGGACAGAAAGGATTATTCCATTATTTATCTTCAGCCCTGTTCATCTTTCCATGAGGTCAGTCTAAATTGTTTCTCTTAGAGCACATGTATAGAGGAAATGTATACACATGGCTCAAATCCAGCCAATTTTGGGGATGAGTAAGTTGGATGAGCATGCAGAGAAGATCTGTAGCAATCTTGGAGCTTTATGTGGTGTGGCAGACTGTGGGTAATTTTGGACAGAGAGTACCCGGCACTGTTATTTCACAGAAACTGTTTAGCTTTTGCTGTATTTCAGCAGTGACAAAAGCTCCCACAGCCTCACCATAGGCCCTCTTGATAACAACTGAAAAAATCTGTATCTTCCAAATACGCTATATCGTTAGATGAAGTGGACAAAAACAAAACAAGTATGTTTATGACTTAGCCTGAGGAGATAATTAACTTCTGAGTGCTGAGATCTTTGATTGCATTCCTAGCATGATCTTAATTGGAAGTCTGAACTTGTAAAAGGTTGTAGTGTTTGGAGGATATCTGAAATGGTTCACTGAGAAATTGTTTGTTCATAAATTTGAAAGGTAATCCAGACAAATACCTTTTACTTTGTTGTAATTGTTGTGGTTGATGATAATGATAAAAATAATCTATTACAGCAGCAGCAAAAGCACCAGACTATTCAAAGAGAACATGTATCAAAATGTACTGAGCCACTTCAGGGAATTTCAAAAGAAAGAAGTTTTACAAAAAGGGCTGAATACATACCAAATGATAATACTTTGAAATCTGTATTACTCCTCCAGAGTGTGGTACTATACTTTGCTGAAACTATTGAACTCTTGTGTGTTCTTGGTGAGAACTGTAGCGATCTAAGTTTTTTGCATGGAACCATGTTATGTTGCACATGCACTACTGTAGGTTGCCAGTATAGATGAAAACTAGAAACTCTTTTGTTATGCTGTCAAAAATCTCTGCACTTTACCACTCACAGTTATAGGCACTTGGCTACCAGGAATCCCAGTTCTCTGTGATCAGTGAGGGCCACACATTGTATCCTTCTTTCTGAAAAAGGATGATTCCATATATTGTCAGAGAACATCTCCATCTCACCTAAGTTTAATTATGCAGAGGTTAGGCATGGAAGAATACCATCCTTGGTGCTCCCTAATGTCAGTGTTGAAAAATGGACTGCAGGTGATTTAACAGATCTAATTTAAATTTGACAGGGGAGACCTTATTGTGGCCTTTCAATACATAAATGCTGCGGTGCATTCCATAGAAGCACCGAGCGTCCATCCGCTGTTTCAGGGGCTGTCCGGGCTGCTCCAAGGCACGGGTGGGCTGGCAAAGTTCCTGTAGGGGTTCACCTAGTCCACTGATGGTCCTGGTGTGCTGAAGAAGGAGAGACAAAGCGGAGGGGCTTTCCCAGGTGGTTTATTCAGCACTGGGATTGTGCCGGGGGAAGCACTGGCACAGCGTGTTACAGTTACATAAATACCGACATGAGGGCGTGGGAGGAGGGTACAACATCCAATAGGGGAGCACTGCGGGGTTTGAATTTGGCGGGCTTTGTGTAGGATTACACAATACAGAGCTCTCCAAGGGGGGGGAGAACCGATACCGAGGGAGGGGGAGGGGACATAGCAGAGCCTGGCCATGATATAGACCGAAACTGGCCAGAGCACACCGCAACACATAAAGGGGGCCTAAAAGTAAAATGGAGACAGACTTTTTAGTAGGGTCTGTAGCAATAGGATAAGGGGTAAGTGTTTTAAACTAAAAGAAGGTAGATTCAGTGCAGATGTAAGGAAGAAGTTTTTTACAATGCAGGTGGTGAAACACTGGCACAGGCTGCCCAGAGAGGTGATAAATGTCTCACCCCTGGATACACTCAAGGTAAGGTTGAATGGAGCTTTGAACAACCTCTTTTAGTTGAAGATGTCCCTGAATGTTGCAGGGAGGTTGGATTAGATGGTCTTTAAGGTACTTTCAACCCAAAGCATTCTATGTTTCTAAATGTATAAGATGAAGAATATATATAGGTATTGAGAAAAGGTTGTTGAATATATGCAGAACTCTCTGTCTTGACCAGCCTAAACTAAAAAACTGTCTTTGTTTGAGAATTTTGGTGAAATTAGAATAACATAATGTGACAAAATTATTTGATAATTCTTTTTGATCCCTGAGGAAGAATGGCATCAGAAATATGGGAAAGCATCACATTACCTGTGCCCAGGAACCTGGATCATCAAGCCCACTTGACACATCAGTCTGCAGTAGGAGTGTCTGCTCCTGTTATCTTGCAGAAATCACAGAATATGCTGAATTGGAAGGGACCCACAAGAATCATTGAGTCCAACTTCTGGCTCTGCACAGGACATCCCAAGAATCTCACCATGTGCCTGAAGGCATTGTCCAAACACTTCTTGAGCATCAGGCTTGGTGCTGTGACCTCTGCCCTGGGGAGCTGTTCCAGTGCCCAAACACCCTCTGGCATTTTCCTGATATCTGAACTAACCCTCCCCTGGCTCAGCTTCAGAGCATTCCCTCAGCTCCTGTCTCAGGCCACCACAGAGAAGAGATCCATGTCTGCCCCTTCAGCTGCCCCTCTCGAGGAAGTTGTAACTGTGACAAGGTCCTCCCTCAGTCTCCTCTTCTCCAGGGTGAACAGACCAGAAAGATAACACTGAGCTTTCAGATGAAACAAATTAGCACCAGTGATAGACAACTAACTGGAAGGATGGAAGCTATTGGAGCAGAAAATAAACTATGGAGCTCTCAAGGGAGCAAAGATGCTATGAAGGTTAGCTCAACAATGTATTGCTTTATAGAAATCTTAAAACAGAAAAATTTCTGCATCTCTCTGAATGGAGCAAGTACTGTCACAAGGATGTGCTACAAAGGGTCCCCACACAGATAAATGAGATGGGACACAGCAGAAGACCTAACTGAGTTGGATGACCCAAGAATAACTAATTAACTCTAGGATCAATAAACAGAAAAGATCATCTGTGCTTTGTGATGTGATTGGTTCAGAAAGTCAGAATAATTCTTAATCAGAAAACAAAGAAATTTGGGAGATCGGAACACATGCAGAACAGAACAGTGTGATAAAACAACTAACTTTCAGATAAGAGCTGAAGAAAATATTTTATAGGCAAAAAACCCCCAGGCAAATAAAATTAAATGACAGATACAGAAAGTACCTATATCCTACAAACATGGGAGATGCAGAGAATAGTAGATGTTTTAAAATGTTACAGAACTGTGCATTCAGGGGTAAGAAACATCCTTTGAGAAGAGTCTCTAATAAATATACAAGTTTAACCTTCACTTGCTGCTGCTGCTTCCATCAAGGCTGATGGGGTGAGGGAAATGCTGTTGGATGGAAAACACCTTAGGGAAAGCAAAGAAGTGGAAAGACATTGTTTTTATATCTATTTACCTTTCCCACTTATTTCTCCATATCACCTCTCTTTGTTAAATTCAAGACCACAGCCTAGACTTTAAATTAAATAGCTTTGTTTCCAGTGATGATATTGGGGTTTATTAAATTCATGTTTTGCTGCAGTGGATAATATTTATACAATTTTCCTTGAGGATGTTAAAAATAGCTTTCTGCTCCTTAGGGTTGCAGGGGCTGCTTTTGCCTATGTTGTTAACTTGGCTTGTTGTATTTTTTAAACACAGTAAGTAAAAAAAAAAACAAAAAACCATCAAATAGAAAAGGCAAAGTTGGGCCTCTTTCTCTCTTGTACTTTTTTGTAATTGAACATGAAATAAAAGCAAGTCAAATTGGCAGATAGCATTGTGTTCTGGGTTGTGTGAAGTGCCAGAAACAGTGTTTTGTCTGCACACAACTTGTTTTTTAATAGTCCTTTTTATTTTTCACTCATAACAACAGAAGTGAGCTATTAAATATCAAATGTTGAGATGAATTGAACTAAACAAAAACACGCCGAAGGCGACAGGCAGGGTTTAACACTCTGTAACTTTTATCTCTCCGGTGTCTCTCTTTGATGGTTGACATGGCACAAGAATTCTCAAAACACTTCTGAATCCTGATCACTTTGCTAATAACAGCAAGAGCACCATTTCGAGTCTTGAATCCCTCTAGCTACGACTCTTTGCTTACCCACTTGATATTCAAATGGCACTGTTCAGCAAAGACTTAACAAAGAAAATGAAGAAATTCCTATGGAATCAGCAGATGATAGTGTATTATTATCATTATTATTATTATTGCTCATTTGATCATCAGTGGTGCCAATGGAAACCAATCAAGGATCAGTGCTTTGACTTAAGATGTGGCAGATAGATCCTCAGTGGGGTACACTACCATGTAAATTAATGGAAATGGGATGGTTTAAACCAATTAAGATTCTATACTTCCAAGAAGCCCCAAGCAGTAGTATGAGGTGCAGATAAGCAAATGAAAAACGGAACATGTGTCTATAACCATTAATATAGTCTTTGCTCCACAGACTCCCTAGACACTATCAGTCCAAAAGATTGCAGGGACTTATGGAGGAGTAATGAAGTCAGGGCTAAAGAGATTTCAGATGTGCTAGTAATATTCTTAAAGGTTTTGTCAGTTTTCTCTCTGTGGGGAAAAGGTCTTTTGTGAGGGCACTGAGCTGAGGCTCAAAAGATTTGTGCTTTGTTCCTAGTTCATCGTGGACTCCCTCTTTGATCTTGGAAAATAACCTGTTTTGCTCATGTGAAAATAGGAATGCTAATAATAAGCCTTTGCCCATCCTGCAGGACTAGGTAATATGAACACTGTGGGCCATGGCATCCTACATCTGTGTACAAACAGAAAGGGATTGCACTTAACAGCAATCTTCATTGACTGCTGTAACACTAAACATCAACAGAAAATTAAATCACAGAATAGCAGAAGACCATTAAAAGGAGATTTTATCTGCTACTTATGTTATATCCAATCAGTCCAACAAAAGCAGACTTTTGCTCCCATGTCTAGACTTCTTTTCTAAAGTGAAGAAGTGAAATTGTGGCCAAAAGTAAAAGGGGTTTACAATACAATGTGTGGAGATGTTTTCAAGCTTCTAAGAAATCAGTTGCTTTCTCATTTCTTGTAATTATTGCCTTGTAATCACAAGGGCAATAATGTGCAGCTTTGAAAGCCTGTATTAGAACCTTACAAGTCTTTTACATACATTTACCCAGATTTTCCTGTTTCAGATTGTCACTGTGGTAGTATATAAACATATAAGTATGGTCCACAGCCATGACACAAATCTTCCTTGCCTTACTTGTGTTTGAGTCTTGTGTGTCTATTTACAATGGAGTAAGGTCTCAAGTTTTGGTACTCTTCTCTCTCTGCTAAAGCTCTGCTTTCATTTCTGGGCAGGAAAAGCAAACCAAGGGCTATATTTTTACTGACAAGTTAAACAGAATAAAGCACAAACCTGAGAGCTTGTATATGATCACCCATCCTGCTAAACTGGGAACAAATTGAGAGCACTGAGAGGGTGATGAGGCATTAGAACAGGCTGCCCAGGGAAGTGGTGGAATCACCATCCCTGGAAATATTCCAAAAGTGTGTACATGTCTCACCTGGGGACATGATTTAGTGGTGAACATGGCAGCGCTGGGTTAATGTCTTTTCTGGCCTTAATGACTTTATGATTCAAAAATCCATTACATGGAAAAAACTGTGTCTGATAACATGACAGCAAGCCTTAGCTAGGTACAGTGAGTGGTTAGCACAAGTCAAAAATCATTCCCAGTATCTACTTTGGGGGTAATCCCTACCTTTTTGGTCAGGATTGGGAAGTGTAGCTGTTTGAAGGTGAGCTGTGCCACACTATATCTCAGTGTTAGAGCACTGTCCTTACTCTCTTTTGTTTACTGATGCAGAAACAGGAAGGTGTTCATTAGTGTTTGGGGAGAAGAAACTCCTGAAAGATTTGAGTAGGGAAATTGTCATCTGAGCATCTGTCAACTGGTAATGAAGTCAGATTAAATATTTGTGTAATAGAATCATAAAACATAACTGTGGGAGTGACATGGGTCCGCTCCTTCATCAAAATCAAGTACAGTAAAAGTGTAGACAGATGTTTCCTTAGGTGCTTCCAGATGTTTTTAAATGTCTTCAATGATGAAGAAAACACAGACTCCCTGAGCTCTATTCTAGAGCTGAATCAACCTTTGAGATGGACCTTTTTTTCCTTGTAATTAGCAGTTAATAATCTTTTTCATCCTTCATGTGAAGGAGAAATTTCTTGGAGTTAAAAAGGTTGGCAATCTCCTGCCAGTCATATGAGCATCCAGGATCCCTTCATTATTGTTCTTTCTTCCTATGGTAAGATTTCAGAAGAATAAGGAAACTGGAAAGTGAAAAAGACTTACAATAAGGAATTGGAAGGATGGCAGCTTGTAATTTGTAGTAGGAACCATGTATTATATAAGATAAAAATAAAACTTGGACAAGGCTATATTTTGGGGTCCTAGTGGCATCATAAAATACTCTTGTTTTTTGCTTTTATGGCTTATTTTGATGTCAGCAGAGTCCTGAGATATATATGTAGCCTTGAAATTCAAAACCATCTTCTCTTTAAAGCATTTGGTTTTAAAAGGGGTACATATTGTAAGTGGTAAAAAAAATTCTCTCCATTGTGAAATATCAATTATTTGTAAGTGCTTGGATTAATTTATTGGATTTTATGGGTAAAAGAAATGGAAATTGTTTCTTACATTAAAAATTAATATTTTACATCCAGCTGTGTCTGGCTGGGCAATAAATCAGCTCCTTACAATTACTTATTTGTCAGTCAGCATGTTAGTTCAAAAAGCAAGGAGCTTGCCTGTGGATCCTGCTCTACTTGAAAGCAGGGAGAGTTCAGGTCAAATCAATTTGAGCCACAGTAATTAAGAACAAGATTGAAGATCCTCCCCTACCTCTGTAGTAAGCATCTGGAGTTACTTTTTAGAATGGATCCACTTCTGGGCACCAGCGGAGAATATTGAAGGCAGACAAAGCTACGTAGGAAGAGCTTTTTTAAATGCTTAAGAGTTATATATGAACCAAATACTCAGACTTTCCTCTGAATAAATCTGATTACTTCATATTTGCTAAGCAGGGAAACATTTGTCTTTTCAGCTTGCCTATTTACAGCTGAATATCACATAACCTTCAGAGGACGTATTTGCAGAGTCTCTGTGTAGAAGCAAATTAAAGAAAGCCAGGGTGAGGTAGCAATTGACATGATCACGCAGATCATGCCAATTGCTGATGGTATCTGTTGAGTTTTTGGTCACTACTCTCCCTGACAACATCTGAACATGTTTCAGGAGTTATACCAGGGACTATCCTCAGTACAGGCTTTGTGGACCCTTATTTTGGCATGTAAAGAAAGTTCATCTATGTTACAGGAACATTCTGCACCCTTGAAACCCAGGGTCAGAAAACAGACATGAGCTCTTTTACTGGTGTGGATATAGCCAGAATATTTGAGTTGATGCCAGCAGAATGAAAACCTAATAGAAAACTAGTATCTTTACGAAAAGTGATGAATGAGGCACAAAATTACATCAAAATTTTAAAAAAATAACGTTATAGTTACTGATGTAAATAGAAAGTTTCCCTCAAATATTTCTTTAAGGTCTTTTGATTTGGCAAGGCGACAGAAATTCTTGTTTAATTTTGATAGAATGTAAGTTTCTTAAGTTTTCCTTGGCCATCAAGATGAAAAATTAACTGTAATCAGAGCTCTAGTTGTACAGTGTTCCCAGTGAAGAATTCTGTCATGACAGGGAAACTAAATTAAGTCAGTCATATCCAAGAAAGATAATTAGTTGCACACTTCTCACACATGCAATATCGTATTCAATTAGAAGTAAATTAAATAACTGTGGAAATAAGGTCACATGAACTCCTACTATACAAAGGAATCTCAGACCTTTGGAAGTGGCAGAAGGCGAAGAGAAAGCTCAGACCTCTGCCTTCCCAGACAGCCTCACGTATTAGCATTGCCGCCTTTCTCCTGCACTGGGATTCTGCTGTGGAAGTGCATGGGGTGTGCAGGGCTGGGAACTGAGGGACACAAACAGGCCTGATGCTGACACCAGGGGGTGCATTAGGAAGCACATTTTTCACCAGCAGCACTACAGAAACTCCCATGTCAACTCACCCCATGTCCTATGTCCTGAGCCTGAACAACTTGTCTATTACAATGAAGCTATTGTGTGTCCCTACACCCAACCCTCTCATGCAGCCATTTGTCTCACAAAGTAACATTTCTCTAACTAAAACTAGAAATAATATTTGGCACGTAATGAAGTTTTACTGCTTCTATAAAACCTATGTATTTCTGAGTGTCAGTTACTGGCATCATTTGATCTTATATTTATGTGTACACAGACAGTCATTTACTGAGCCTGGTGTAATGAGAAAAAAGCCGGCTGGTGAATCCACATCATCCCATCACCCACCTGTAAAATATCGCTAACTTGAATGCATTTGAATGATTATATATGAACTAATTAAGGACTGAGTGAATGATTTGTGAAGTTGTGGATAAATAGTCCAAAACAAGGTGGTTACAATAAATTGGCAGTGGTTATCTCAAGGTCATGTTAAAGCTGTGCTGTCCAAATGATAGCATTAGCTAGCAATGATCTAATTAAAAACTGTATACTGAGTTATAAAGAGAGAGTACAAGAGTAAACAAGTGGCAGAGTCTAGATTTATTTGCCATGCAATGGAAGCAATCACAGCATGATGTTGAGGTGTCCAACACAAAGAATTAGGATTCATAAATAAAAAGCAACCTCTGCAAGGCTGTGTATTTCAGTATAAACAACAAAGCAATAGCAAACATATTTCAGAACATGCAGCCACAGGCCTAAAGGCGTGATGATTAAGAGTCATAGTTCCTTGAGAGCTCCTTATCAATTTACAGAGTAATGTTCTGCAATGGATTGGTTTGTGAGACCAAAGGCAGATGACTGAATCAGAGTGAATTTCATCAGGTGCAAAAGGCATTGTCGGGGTTTGGGATATTGTTTCTTTTTTTTTTTTGTTTGTTTCTCTGTCTTAGGAATTTTTCCCCATTCTTGTTGCTGGGGGGACGATAATGGGTGGGTGATTAGTTGCTGGAGGGTGATAATTTGTGGGTGATTAAGAAAGACAAAGAGTTGGCTCTGAGATGGGTGCGGCTAGCTAGCCATTATCTAAGATTCCCTGGTATCTGAGATTTCCCTCTCAGAGGGGGGCGGAGATACTGGTGG
>VYZT01000024.1:0-32138 GCA_013400735.1 Pomatostomus ruficeps
TTCTTCACAGTTGCTGGTGTGGGCTGTGTTTGTATTTGTGCTGGAAACAGTGTTGATAAAACAGGGATGTTTTCATTACTGCTGAGCAGTGCTTACAGTGTCAGGGCCTTTTCTGCTTCTCACACCACCTCATCAATGAGGAGACTGAGTGTGCACAAACTGGGGGGAGACACAGCTGAGACAGCTGATCCCAATACACCCAAGGGATGTTCCATACCATAGTGCATCATGCTCAGCACATAGAGGGGAGAATAAGGAAGGNCAGCACATAGAGGGGAGAATAAGGAAGGGAGGGACGTTCAGAGTAATGGCATTTGTGTTCCCAAGTAACCATTACATGTGATGGAGTCATAGAGATGGCTGAACATGTGCCAGCTCATGGGAAGTGGTGAAGGGATTCTTTGTTTTGCTTTACTTGCATCCACAGCTTTTGCTTTAATTATTAAACTATCTTTATCTCAACCCATGAGTTTTCTCAGTTTTACATGTTCAATTCTCTTCCCCATCCCACTGAGAGGGAGTGAGTGAGTGGCCGTGTGAGGCTGAGAGGCCAGCTGGGGTTAAAACACAAGAGCTGTCAAAGGAACAGCCTCCTGTTGCCTCCTGCAAACAAAACATGGCAGGATTTTGACTAACTGGTCACAACTTGCTATGGACACCAGCTGCTCTTCAAGGTGAGGAGGTGGCAAAGGGACGGGCAATTTCTTCCAGTTTTTCTTGTTGCCTAGTCACACACAGAAGACAGTGAAAGTAAAGCAGCTGCCCACACCCAAAACTACCAGCAGCACATGGGGAGCCGATTGTCCTTGGGCAGCTGCCAGCTCAGAACAACAGATGACACCTTCACTATTTTACACTTTTGATGAATTGAAGAAGTAGAAGCTAAACAACCACTCTCTTGGTTTCAAGGTCACAAACAGGTTTGGTAGCATCACACAGTAATGCTATCAGCACATTGTATCACTGTGACTATCAATAGTACAATCATCTCTAAAAAATTTTCTGTGCACTGTCAGTATGTTTTGATTGAAGGTTTTTAACTTTAGCTGGCAGTGTTGTGCAAAAATGCAAAACCTATATGAAGATATCCAGGCACACAGCTCACTCATTTTCACTTTCAGAGACGATGTAATGAAATTTGGCAAAAAGAACTGATTTTCTTATTATTCACACATTTCTGTCACAAGTTGCTGTAGAAATGAAAGTATGACTGTTATGGGAATGGTACAGGATTAAGAAGTTACTTTAAGATATTTTTATCCCTTATTACCTGTAGCCCCGACCACCAAGTGGGACCAGGCTGGCCAGCCTTGTTGGCTACAGTAGCAGGCTTTCAAGGAAAACATAGGAAGTAATGAAGATTTTCTATGATGCTGGAAAGCTACAGCAAAAGCAGCCTTCATCCAAATCACACAGACAATACCACTGTTTCAGACAAGACACATATTGGTAGCATTGTCTATCGCTGTAGCAGAAAGAATAAGAAAGGTCAATCAGAGAGAGAGAATAGAAACATACCACTAAGGCACAGAGAGAGAAAAAGAAGCCAAGGACAAGCCTTAACAACTACTGAGCTCATGATCCTGGGTGAATGGGGGAGAGAAAGAGATTTAAAGAGTGAAGCAAGCAATTGCCACTGTCATTTGATTCTCATTCCATTCAGGAAGTTGGGACCAAGTGCAGCTTTTGTGCCTGAGCCACACTGGATCAGAGAGAGTTTGACTAGTGCTTGGATACTTTTGATGTCACAGAAAGGTTAGCTGGATTTCTACACTGATCTCAAGTGGGTAGAGGAATATGGAAGTAAGTCCAAAAGCCCCAGAAGGCAGCTGCTTTTATGATAGGGTAAAGGTTCTGTCAATTTTAAATAATGTTCTCTAGATTATGCAGTGCTCTTGCTACCTTTAAATGGCTTGTGGAGAATGTACTGTATGGCATGTGCCTCTTTCAGACTGTTTGTCCGAGACGGATAACAAATCTGGTACACGCTAAATCTTTCAGTCAGGAACTAGTGCATTTATAAATGGTCTGTGATAAGCTTAAGAATGCCAATTTGAAACTGAATCCAAAGAAATGTGAACTGTTTTAAAAAGAGATAATTTTCCCTTGGTCATTCGATCAGTGAGGAAGGAATTTCTACTGATAAAGCCGCGTGAGGGAGTGCAGAACCAGCTGGCCCCTTAGATCCACACAGCTTTTTGAGGCTCTGCTGTTCCTATTGTATCACACCAAAAGCTATTGCACGCAGTGAGGCAGAGAAACATCTTGAGTAATCGAAGTGCAATGTGGTGGAGTTAAAGAGGGGCCACTTACAGCTTTTTCAGGGTTGCCATACACCAGCTCTGCAAATCTGCCTCGTATCAGCTACAGCTGTGATTCCTATGGAGCCTGAGCCCATGGGCCCCAGGAGGCTGTAAGCCTGATAGGAGCATGAAAATGCTTTATCTTGATAATTCAGGTAAAGAAACAACTGATGACATTGTATTACTGCACAGAGCAAAAAAATGAATAGCACCAATGGGAACACCAAGGCGTCTACAACTCCCCGACCGAGCCAGTTTCTAAACCAGTGGTTGAGATTGCTGTGAGTATGCAGACATAAAAAAAAGACCCCCACCTTAAACATATGGGATGTCTGTTCGAATAGAACGTGATTGGGAAGCATCCCTCCGGTCTTCCCACAATAACCAGTGCCACTTCTTGGCATTTTGTGTCATGTCATCTCCCAGCAGCTTTTGGGACTCAAGGCAAGAGGGAAGAAGGTAGCCTGTGATGGGTGCAGGAAAGCCTAGATAAACAGGGTCTGAAGGACAGGACCTTGTTGCTAGCAGCAACAATACCATACTGCCAGATTAAAACTTTGTTTTGTGTTATATGTAAATTAGTCAATTTTGGGTTGAATTATGAAAATTAGTCAAACAAGGTTGTGTTTGCTTTCCCAAATGTTGACACAGAATCCAGTTGACCTGGAGGTATTGGATTAGAAGTCAGTTGTCCTGGAAATATTTCAACTTCAAATCCACACCTATGGCAGTTGAATGTATGTCTGTATGTGGAAAACTGGTACAGAAAGATATAGGTATGTCAGACTAAGGGAATATTCTCTAGTTCACAGGGACTACAGTGGTTCACAAGGCTGCCCAGATACCTGAATTCTTCCAAGATGTGCTTCAGAAAAAAAAACCCCACAAGTATATTTATAAAGCATCTGAAATGTATATGGTTCAGGTAAGTCTGAGAGTTTCTGGCTTCCCAGTGTACATTCTAAAGAGTCATGAGAGAAGAGCAAGTCCTGAAAAATATGACCACAGCATAGTATCTGCGAAATACCATTAGTAAGTAGCACTCACTAGTTGTTTCAGTAATCCCTCACCTGCAGAAAACTTCTCCATATCAACCCTCTCTTCTTCACAAATTGATGTCCAGAGACTGCCACCAAGCTGACACCTGTTTGATGATGGTTTAATGATGCTGAAACAATATGCACGGATGGTCTCAAGAACCAGGTAATCAAGGAAAGGAAGACATCCAGGCATGAGAGAGGACTGGAGCTTAACTCTTCAAAAGGAAGGATGGAGGTATGTGGTCATTATTTTTGTAGAAAGCAGAAGTTAATTTGAAATGGATGTTGCAGTTATAAACATTACATCCACCCCACAACCTTCACCCATCTTAAACCATCAATGTTCATTTTCCTTTGGGGATTGATGAGATGGCCAGGTGACTTCTAAATATGCTTTCCAATATTTTCTTTTAACTGTTTGCAGTGAACAAGAGACTGGTCACCGATACGTTTTCTTCCAAGGGGTGGAAGGCCAAATGTGTGTTATGAGGTTCTGCCATATCAGAGTTCCCATTCTATTTTGCCTACTATCAAATGCATTTGTACACCACAGGTCAGCAAAGGAGCCTCTCCAACCAGCAGCTGCAAACTCCTCAGCTACAGAGAAGGGCAGCTCTGCAGCAGCTCTGCAACTTGGGGCTGGTTTATATGTAATTCTCAAGGAGGGATCCTGAAACCAAAAACAGCAGGATGCAGTAGCTAACATAGCCATTAACCAGAGCAAAAGTTGTGGAACTTCACGCCAAAGAAGGTGTTAAGCTGTGGGTCAAGTTCTCATAAACCAAAGGCGTTACTGTGGCAGCGTAAGAGGAAGATTTTCCAGGTGTCTGGTGGGCAGCCAAAAACTGATTGGATTCATTTATTTTAGCAAATAGTCACTTTCAGCAAACTGAAATTATGGCCCACCCAGGTTCCTTAAGCAAATTCAGCTGGAGAAAACACTACAGACCTGAAGTTACATAAACCCTGATGAAAAGTCATCATCCCTGCTTTTCTGCACTTGCAAAGAAAGCAAACAGATCAAGGCTCAGTTCTGCCTCCTCCAAAGAAATGCACGTGTAGAAGAAAGAAACTCTTCCACATGTCCCTACTGGGCCTGGTCTTTCAAATTTTCCCATGGTACTTTAAAAATAACCACAATCAAAAGTAATTAGTAACTGCCTAGTTTGTTGCTTCACATGAGCACCTGACAACACAGGATTGCCAGATTTTTTAATTAGTATTTTATTACAGAGTATTTTTATCATTGCTTTAAAGAAAGATGGATATCTCCATCAGAGGCTGCTAATAAGCTCAGATCTGTATCACTAGGCCCTACATAATTAGAAATGTAGAGAAGCACCATTCCATAGTACAGTGGTTTGAGTAATAGCCTGAAAGGGCAGACATATGGTTTAAAATTCTCTCCAGCAGTAATAATAATTCATGAAGTCTTCCACTTCCTTTACAAGATCTCCAACCACTACATATAAGGGGCATTACTCTCCTCCAGTGCTCTTATAAATGCAGCCCTTCTTTTACTCTACCAGCTCAAGGACTCCAAACCAAAATGCTCAGTCCTATGAAAGAGAATATTTCTGTGTCAGGCAAGACAAGACTTCAGCTTTTCATTTCTTCAGCAGAAAACAAAGCCTCATTTAAGCTGCACAGACACATTCCCCTTCTCCCTAGTCCAGGAGAAAAGCAAACAAACAAAATTGTGCTCCTCCCATGAATGCCCCAAAATAACATGACTGTTGGCATCACAGACAAGTTGTTCAGCTTCCTGGCCCAACTGCAACAGAAGAAAGACAAGCTCCAGGCAAAAAGGTCAACCCATGCAAACTAGGAGGTGAACCAGAGCAAACTACCCCCTCAGGTATCACCTGAGCCACAAAACAGAAGCACACAATTGTGCAATTTGAGAAGGGCTGATGCAAGCTGGGGCTGGTTTTAATGAACATTGAGTCAGTCACTAAATACTACAAAAAGGAACAACCAGCAGAGCTAACAACACAAAGTCAACACTGAAATGCCACGACCAAGGGCCATGGCTAAAATCAGATTGTGGAAGGGGGAAATCAGGTATGACACCAAAGGGCACATCTTAGCTGGCACTAGCGTAGCCCAGTCACAAAGCCAGGGCTAGGTCAAAGGATGGCATTCATGCAAGCAAGGTGCCACACTAACACACCAGTATGGTGCCTTCTGCTCTCTCTGCAGAAGGACAGACCCCTCCACATATCCCCTCCTCATGGCTGCAGATGCTCAGCTAGGAGAAAACTGAGCAGAGCAAGAAAGGTTTGGCCATCTTCACACTTTGAATGAATGGAGAATAACTCATTTGGCCAAAACTGCTCATTCTGCTCTAATGGATGGGTGGGTTTACTCAGGAAAAAGACATTTTTGGGGTACCTTCCGGGCTGTCCAGGTGAACATGGAAACAGTGTGCAGGACAGCGAAACAGAGCGGCAGTTAAGTTACCAAAGCAAGTTAACGCCCATGTCCTAGTGACACACACAGCTTGTGTTTTGTTTATTTAAACACACTTGGCTTAGAGGTTAACAGTTCTGCAGAAAATATTTAAGAATTCTTTGCAAAATATTGAAAGTATTTTTATTCTTTAGTCAGGACTCCTTGCATAGGAGATTAATGCAAGCTGTCCAAGACAAATCAGATGGGGAAGATTAGGGACAGGAAAAAAGCAAGCATCAGAAAACATATTAGTGAAGTATCATTAAGTTTTTACTATGGAAAATATATTATTCAAAAAACATATGTTAAAGCAAAACACAAATTTCCTATTATAATTTTAGAAGTTATTGCTCAAATACTTCTTAAAATGCAATATGAAAATTTCAGTCTATTTTCTGTGTTCCCTAGAAAAACAATCAATATTGGGGGTCTGGGAAATATGGCTTGCCCTTGTATTGGATTGTAATAGCTAGAGTGATTTTACGGCTAAACAAATCTTGAGCAATGGAAATAAATAGAATAATCATGAAGATGCATCATGGTGATGAACTTCTTTTCCTCTTGTTAAAGAAAGAAAAAAATCTACTTTATGAGAGATAGAGGACGCGTAGTGAATTTTTTCCGTTTTTACTTCTTCACAGTGTATTAAGAGCAGCCTCTAGTGACAGTTGGTAGCCACTACATGTAATTATACCGGCTTTCACACAGCGTGCAGAAACAGAAACACCTCCTTAACTATTTATAATATGTCTTCCAAAAGAAACAAAACAGCCCCAACCTGGTCTTAGACACCAGGCATTAGGCGTGTAGGGCTCCTAAGTAACATTGCATAAAACTACTTAAACTAGAATAAATGGCAATCATTAAGGCTCAAATTTATAGGTTGTGGCAGTGAGCTTAGGGGGAAATCCCCTAGCTGCCACATTTTAGCCCTGTCAGTCAAAGATTCTGTTCCACCTCTGTTATTTTAATATTCATCACATTGTTTTACTATCCAACAGTTATTAGAAACTTCTACCTTTCTGTAACATTAATTGGTTAATGCAAATATGTTCCGCCTTTGCCCAGAACTCATTGGAAAACTGTCATCCCCCATCACTCTGTGATTTGATGAGACCCCTGGACCCTTCCCCTCTGACCACCTCTTTCCTTTCCCCTTAAAACTGTGTGTAACCACCCCCTCCACATCTTTCTGATTGCTCGCATCCTCAGAAGAGGAGACAATAAACCTGGGTACTGCTATCAGGGAGTCCGTTCTCACTTCTTTGCTTCTACCTGCTTTATTAATAATGACTGCTCTGCCTTCCACTGTGGAGGCAAAACCTAGGTATACAGATAGACAAAGAGATACCGCTCCTCTGTGGATGTCTATCTGACCGAGGGTGCTGGATAAATTGTCCCGCAGAACCCCGGGCAATTTTACAGTTCCCGAAAAGCGTTAATAGGTATAAAAGAAATAACACCCAACCCATATAATAAGCTTCTATGTCACTTTTTAAGGTTAAATTTTACCATTTCAGTCACAGAATGGCCTGGGTTGAAAGGGGCCTTAAAGATCATCTAGTTCAAGCCCTTTGCTGTGGCCAGAAACACCTTCCACTAGACCAGGTTGCTGAAAGGCCCATCCAACGTGGCCTTGAACACTTGCAGGGATGGGGCACCTACACCTTCTCTGGGCAGCCTGTGCCAGTGCCTCACCACCCTCACAATAAAGAATTTCTTCCTAATATCCAATCTAAACCTATCCTCCTTCAGCTTGAAGCCATCCCCCTTGTCCTATTCCCTACATGCCCTTGTGTAACCTTCCTCTCCAGCTCTCTTGTAGGCTCCCCTTAAGTACTGGAAGGTGCTATAAGGTCTTCCAAGAGCCTTCCCTTCTCCAGGCTGAACAACCCCAGCTCTTTCAATCTGTATTCATAGGAGAGGTGCTCCAGCCCTCTGAGCATCTTTGTGACCCTACACCAGTTTTGGTCCAACAGGTCCGTGCCCTTCTTACCCTGGGGGCCCCAGAGGTAAACACAGTATTCCTGGTGGGGTCTCATGAGAGCAGAGTAGAAGAGGAGAATCCCCTCCCTCATCCTGCTGGCCACACTGCTTTGGATGCAGCCCACGACATGTTTGGCTTTCTGGGCTACAAACACATTTCTGGGTCACGTTTAGCTTCTCATCCACCAGCGTCCCCAAGTCCTTCTCCTCAGGGCTCCTTTCAGTCCATTCTCTGTTCAGCCTGTACTTGTGCTTGGGATTGCCCTGCCCCAGGTGCAGGAGCTTGGCACTTGTCCTTGCTGAACTTCATTATATTCATCCAAGACCACCTCTCAAGCCTGCCAAGGTCCCACTGCACGGCATCCCTTCCCTCCAGTGTGTTGACCACACCACACAGCTTGGTGTTATTGGCAAACTGCCTGAGAGTGCACTCGATCCCACTGTTCATGTTGCCAGCAAAAATGTTAAGCAGCACTGGTCCCAATATCAACCTCTGAGGAACGCCACTCATCATAAGAAATTGCTGAAAATGCAAGTTATCTTTAAAAAGCAGTGGGCACTGCCATGATGAACCAAAAGGCCAAATGCTCAGAACACAAGAGTGTCACAACAAGCTTGCATACACATCTGTATACAGAGGGTGTGCTGGATTCTGGCATGACAGCTTTTACCTCAAGCAGTTACTTGCAACTAAAAGAAAAAGCTTCCTAGCAAAACCAGGCATGTGTAATTTGCAACAATCATAAATGCCCATAAACTCCCTAACATCATTCTGAGCTAGGTATTTTCTAGCTTTTTTCATCGATAGTAACTGAGACATTAAGAAGACATTTCATCTTCTTGCAAACTTGACTTTCTTTTTGGACACACACACACACACTAATGCTTTGACGGATTGTGGAAACAAGCACCTGCCTGTGATCATGTGGGGTGCCTGTCCTCAGCAAAATGCTGAAGGGTCACGGCAGGACCCAGACAAGCTCTGGCTGCTTGAAGTGTGGCAGGGAATGGCAAATCCAGTTCCCCCCAGAGGCAGTGTCCCCACACAGCCAGTAGCCCACAACAATACCCTTAGCATTTCCAAAACAGGCTTATGTTTGGTTTTTTAATCCGTTGCTTTGGGGAGTCATATATTCTTTTATTCCTCACTGAAAAGAAGTTAGGAAGTATTTGTTTAAGAAGCCTGAGCACCTGCCTTTAAGTCATTTCTTCATTTACAGAAGAAGGATTCATCTAACACTGCCTGTGGTGGTTGCTCTCCTGCAGACATGGCTCTGCCCAGCCCTCTGGAGAATTGCTCTGGCCAGTCAAGCTTTGCTTATAGAAAATGAACCCAGGCTCACAACCATGATAGTGTCTGTAGCCTCAGCATTTCAGCAACACTTTTGCAGCGTTACAAAGGGAGGCTGGAAAGCCAGGGAGAATTCAGGAATGTTGTCCCAGGCAGGACAGCAGCAAGGCAGCATACACCTGTCCTCTCACCTGGCACAGGTGGTGCAGCCCCTTTCCCTCAGCCAGCTGGGCAGGCAGGCTGGTAGGAGGAGCTGCCAGAGGGATGGGCTCCCTCCCACGGACTATGGAGAACAAAGCCTTGCACCCAGTGGTGGGGCAGCGCTTGCCCTGGCGGGCACAAGGGTTTGGAACATCAGATCCTGGTATTCAGGCATCTCTGCTGACTCCCCTCACACCTACTTCCTCCGAGGGGGTGGCCCTGCTCTTACGCAGTCTGAGGGGGCTGAGGCCTCTTGCAGACACTCATCTCACACCAGTCGAAGTGCTAGTTCACTGTTTTGAAGTATAAAGCCTCTCCTGAGAGTGCAGGTTGAGACTTGGCTTTGGGCCGCAGCTGAGGCGGGTTTTGCAGCCTAGCAACCCCTGCAGCTGCACCCCTCCAGCACCTGGGGTGGCTCTGGCTTCACCTTCTCTCCCTGGCACTCCCAAGGGCACCACCGTGAGGGAGATCTCTCAGGGCTCCAGGAGCCTGCCAAGCGTTTGTGTCGCTACGTAGTAGGCAGGGCCATGGGAGGCCGAAGGAAGTGCCCTGCCACCATCCTGCGTGATCTGCAGCGCACAGTCCCCCTGCACGAACGGGCAGCACCCAAACCTCGGGCAGGCCGAGTCCCCCACACCGCCGGTACGCCCGGGAGAGCAGGGGCGGGTGGCCGGCTGCTCTCCTTACAGCCACTCATCGGACGCTAATCAAATCATCCCGCTAATGGAATCAGGCTGTGCCGCTAATGAAATCACCCTGCAGCAGCCGGCAGGGCTTCACAGCGCCGGGCCGGCCGTGCTGTGCTGGTGGGCACCCTCTGCCCAGAGCCCTCCCACGGTCCCCCAGGGCCGCCGCTGCTGCTGCTGGCGACTGGCAGCGGGTCCCTGTCCAGCCACGCCGGCAGCACGGGCTCGGGCCCCTGCCAGCGGGCAGAAGGGAGCAGAGAGCAGCATGGCTCATAACAAGACACCAGTTCCTGGTTTTCCAGTTCCCTGCCAGCATGGTTTTGCTCGGGGAGCTGCTGTACACTTGTCCTGGGAGGGGACACTGCCTCGGCTGAGCCCTGCTGAGGTGATGACCTCCCCACACCATGAGGTACGGATGCTCAGGGTGTCTACAGCGGTCGTGGGGACCGTGGACAGCCAGCGTCGGGATAATGCTGCCTATGAATATCTCCCACAAATTAGCCGAGAAGCATCCCAGCACCATGGCCGTGGCCTCTCTGGGACTTATTCCCAAGTGTTTCCGGAGTATTTATTAAAATGAGAAAGGGCACCCTTTTCCTTATGAAATGCTTTACTTCTGATACTATCATGCTAACAGGCTAGAAGGGGATAAAAAGCATGCTAATGTTGTTTCTTTTAAATGTCTTTTTTTCTCAGGAGACTTGAAGATGCCACAAAATATGCCATATTAATGTTTCTTCTTTACTTTAAAAGCTGTTGGGTGCAGGGGAGCAAATTGAAGCATTCAGCTCAGGTTTGGAGTGAGGTCTACCTTAAATTGGATGATTTTTTTTCCCCAAGCAACTTGGAGGTGAAAGACATGAAGGAGATTGTGATAACAGTATTGGTTGTATGAGACTTATTCATAGCAAAGGCTTTAGCATTCTGCAAGCTAGTGTGCTCCTTGAAAGATCTGCTAGTTAATTGGCACTTTGTTTAAGGGAAGATTTTAGTGGTGTAGGAGGCATAAGCCTTTGTAAATAATATTATCTTAAATGCAGAAGGCCTTATCATACACTCCTTGCTCAGGCAAGTCTCCTCTTGAGATCATCTGGAGTTTTGTGTAAGAAGCACAGAATCGAGTCCATAACGACCCAGCTGCTTAATCGAGTGCTACAGAGAAACACATTCAAGCAGGTTTCAGGCACATCTGCTAGACATCAGTACAGCCGTGATCTCACTAGAGGGAGCAATTTATTTTGAAATATTAGTCAATATTAGCTCAGCGCTTAGCAGGGCCACCAGTGGGTCAAAATTAAGAAGACTTTTCTCAAGCAAATACACATTTTAAGATACAAAGACAAACAAGGGGAATAGAGAAATGAAAAGACAGTGATAGCTAAAAATCCCAGCTTCTGAAACAATGAGTTGTAAACATAAAAAGGATTTTATGCAACATATGGAGATAATTTTTATCATGTTTTTCCTGCTGAAACATCTACAGTAGAGGTTCTGTTCCTGTTTCCAGTAGAAATTCCTGTTTTCAGGAATTACAGATCATTTTGGTTGGCTCTTGATGTGAGATTTTGAAACATGGATAAGCTATTCCCTTTTTTAATCATAGGCTGTAAAAGGAAATAAATTCCCAGATGCATAGAGATGCTGAGAAGCATTGCTAGCACTCAGGCTCTGTCAACATTTCCATCTGAAACTATTATTTAATGTTGAGTCATAAACACCTTTCTGTAAACATTTATTTAGTGCCTGAGAAGATCTCCTCTCTAAAGAGGTGGGGGGTGGTGTTGTTCCAAAAAACCAGGGGTTTAAAACATTTTTAATTCTATCTTTAAAGGCTGTGTTCTAAATCTGTCACAGTTCAATACTGTCCTTATTCAAATTCTATATTGGGGTAAGTTTGTTCTGGACTCATACAGTGCCTGGCACAGTAAGGTTCTCAGAGACCCAAGGCACTGCAGCGAAAGCAAATAATACGGATTTAATACTGACTGTGTTTATGCAGTCTGACCCTGAGTACTGCTTAGCTCCTGGGTCCTGCTGTCTGGCTCAGCTACATCTTGACTCTGTATTGGGGTGAAATGTGGGAATGTGATCCTTCTGCTTTGCCCCCTGCCCAGTCCAGAGGGAGGAAAGGGGGTCTGTGGACTAGCAGAGAACCAGAGCGACCTCCTTGAGGTGCGGTGATATGGAGCACCGCTGTCCCACATGCAAGGCACAGCCACCAGGATTTAATCCCTCCTCACAAAGCCCGAATGATCAGCTTGTGCATCTGTGTGAGCAGAAGCTGGGTCTTTGTTTCATGTGCTCAGCAGTCTCTGTATGCACGATCACCGAGCCTGTTTGCTCTGGTGGGTAGTGGATACAGCCTCTAAAAGCTCTAAACTTGCCATCTGGTTCACTAAAGAGGAGCCTTCTTTCTATGGAGCACCAACTGTGTGATACAATTTGCAGGATGAGGGCTGAAAAGTTCTGTGTGTTAGTAAGTGAAATAACATCACTGCCACCTCCCAGATGTATTAGACTGAAATTACTGTTATGAGCAGAATTTACAAGCATCACAGTTAGTTGGAGATGGTGCTGGCTCTGTACCTTATTGAAACACAAATCAGTTGTTGTTTTCCGGGTCTGACACACAGAAAGGATGGCTTACACCCATGCCCTCGCTGCGTTTCAGGAGGCTGGGTGGAGGTATGTGTTCCCCGCTCCCCCAGGCTCTGACCGTGCACTGGTACAGAGAGCACAATGTTATGCTTAAGGAACCGTGCTGGCGATACAGCAGGATCTGCCTGGATCTAGGTGCCATTTATCACAGGGTGAGAAACTGACCCCAAGGAAGGGAAGAGGAAAAGGAGGGCTGTGCAATTCTCATGTCTATCGCGATCTGCAAGAAAAGCCTCGCTTTCACTGCTGCTGACATTTTACTGTTGCGAAAGTCAAATCTCAGTTTTCAGTGGAAAATTTTAAAAGAATGGGAAATGCAAGTGAGCGCAGATTTATGGCTACCTTCAAAAGTGATTGAATGGTGGAAGAAAATAACTTTCTATAGTTTTAATCTCTACTAATCCACAAGGTTGGGTTGTTGGTTTTTTGCAGACTGAAATTTTCTGGTAATGCTTTATATAAAAAAATCCAATCCTGATTTATTCTACTTGCTTTAGTCTACAGGTGAATAGAGATTTAGTAGATGTGCCGTCAGGCAAGGAGGAAGCAAAATCTGACAGACAGACAGAACGTGACTAATAACCAGTTAATACAGAAGGTCTTTTTGTTAACATTGATGTAAATGCTTTGCTAAAAGAGCAGGCCAAAATCTGCTTGGTTCTTTCAACAAAGCACTGAAACACAAATCTAATCTTAACTATGTGAATATCACTGAGCTTTTGTATGTATACCTAGTGCTAGAAATTTCAAAATATTTGCATATTCATTTATTTGCTGAGGGATCTCCCCACTGTTTCAAGAAAATTTCTGGAAAGAAAATTCTGAATACCTAAAGGAGATTTTAAAATATTAAATGAACATGGGTACAAATTCCTTCACATGCCTGCCTTCCAGCTTATGATCATTTCTAGTGGCATCTGCCAATGTGCGTGTGTGTATATATATATTTCTGTTCTCTTAGAACTATTGCAACACCTACCTTTTTTGCATTGGGTCAGATAGTACTGATCTAATTGAATGGTCAGTAGCACATAGGAGACCATGTAATATCTAAAAATTCCTTTAGCAGCTTAGCTCCGCTGAGGCAGCAGCAATAGCCTGGATTCTGGAACACTTCATTTCTATTATTGAAAATCCTGCATGGCCTAAAACCCAATCTAAACAAGTATGTATGTAAAGTGCAATAAAGTGTCTATAATCCTTTAATATTTAATAAATCCATAATATTTAGTTGTCCATTTCATAAGCAACTTCTTTATGGACCAAGGTTCCTTTGGACTAGCAGCAGTGTTAACAGGACCAAGTTAGCTCTTACCATAACAAATTTATGATTTTGTTTCCCATTAAAATGTAGCCAGATTAATGGAGATTGAGATTCTTAGCATTACAGACATTTTAGGAAAACTTCAGAGGGCTCTCTGAAGTATTGCCATTATTTTAAAATGTTTGGTATTACATGTAAAGCCAAATATGTTATGTATAAAAAAAAAAATAAATAGAGATGTTGCATTTTTTTGCAATCCTAAAGTTAAGCACAAATGTCTTCCTTTCCCACATTTGGTTGTAGGAAGGGGGGTTAAGCCTCTGCATCCACCAAACTACACCTAGTTCACATGAGCAGATTGCTGTACAAAATCCACAAAGGCATCCAGTAATCAATTCTTTGGAGGAAAGTGGGTTCATCTACTTTTGCTACAAGGAAGTTGTTCTTTGCAAAAAGCCCTTTGCCCTTTGCCATGTGAATTAGCAGTACACTGCTGTTAGTCTAAGTGGATTAAAAAAGGGTAAAGACTCCTGATCCATGAAAGCCTGCTCTATAGCTTGATTTTGTACAAGTGTAACTGTGTCGGTTGTGTGAGAGACCTGGTGAGGGGGAAGTACAAGGGGGGTCTTTTAATTTCATCTACAGCTCCTGGTATCAATGCACTTACAGTGGCAGGAAGGTGCTTGCAATTCATTCCTTTTCCTGGTGAAGAATAACAACATCAGTATGGAGTCTTTATGTTGCTATAATGGCAGTCACGATATGGGGCAGAGGGGAACGGCTGTGCTTGTGCTCTTGTGCCGGAGTGGTGGAAGAGACACAGCTTCTGTGTGCAGACACAGCCGAAATAATGTGCTTCCCAAGAAAGACAACGATGCCGTTCTCCAGCTATAAAGCACTGGGCTTAAGAATTCTGCTTGTGAGCATATCAAGGAGTTTGGCATGCTGACTAGATAAATGTTTAAAAATAAGTCTAGTGTCCAAGCTGACAAGCTTGTGCCTTTTTGAATATATTAATCTGAAGAAGAAAATGGATTTATCTGGAAGTTTGTTTCATTTGAGTGAGGCTCTCATGAGGGATGTAACACGTACTTGCCATTTTCTTTACTCACCTGAATATTTTTGGTATCTCAAAACAAAGAAGATAAAGAGGGTTGTATTCTATTAATCACCCTTCTCTTTGTTCTCAAGCTACCTCTGTTCCTTCTATCCCTCTTCCAATCATACCTCCCTTGCCAAATCTCTAGAAAAAAGGTAATTGCTGCTATATTCTTTCAGAAACTCTAGAACTTGCCGGTACAACATGTAATTCTTGTGTCTAATTTGCATTTTTGTCATCTGACTTGGAGCCAGTAAAAAAACAAAATCACATTAAAATCAAATTTTATAAATAACAGATGTGACCTCTTTTTTTGTGAGAAATGTTTTGGGTTTAAAATGTTCAAAGTTTTTAAGGAAAAAAACAATCTAATTCTGTTTGCTTATTTTGATTTTCCTTCTTTTTCTTTTGTTCCTGTCTCTATTTTCCTGAGCTTAGAGGGCAAATAAAATTTTCCCAGACAAAGACAAAAAGAAAGAGTATTGTCTTTGGTTTTATCATGGTGAAGTAAGCACAGAAAAGGTGAAGTCAAGAATTTTCCACAAAAATGGGATACTAGAGAGATAATGTTGTATTCTTCATGTACTCACCATTACGTGGTACAAATTCCACTGGCATTATTCACCAGTAACATGTCTAGCAATTATTCTCACTGGACAAAATAGGGTTCAAAGAAGGATTTTGCAGAAAATTGTGTTGTTTGGTGTTACCTTAGGTCCAACACTTTTGATAGCCTCTATAAATATTTGACGGGCACTCATTACAAACCTCCCTAAACTCTCCACCCCTCCCTTCTCTAGCCATCATAACAACGAGTTAAATCTGCATGCATAGGTATAATGCTGGTCATGTATAGAGATGTAAGCTGCTAAGTGCCAATGCAGAGCCACTGTGTGCCCTCAGGTCTCCATCCCAGGGCCTATTGCAGTTCCATGCCAGGCATGGGAAGTGTTGCAGAGCAAGGTCCTGATGCAACACGGGCTGGGGACATCACTGGGACGTGTATGTGCACGATGTGAATCTAAAGGGCTATCGGTCCTAAAATATGTGGGTACCATCTTAGGAGCTGAAGGCTGCACACCAGTACTGCTCTTTGGCCCCCTGTTCCCACCTGTGAGTAAACATTCAGCTTGAGGCTTCTCACCTGTGTAGCAAAACCCTGCTTTCTTCTCCTGGGGTAAGAAGACAGAGGCAGCCCGGTTTGCCACATGGAGGGAAGAGAAAATGGGTCGGGCTGGAACTGGATTCACGGGTGCAAAATCCTGGCAATGGAAGCATATAATTCCTAGACAGTCTCACATTCTCTTCAGCCACAGCTGCTGCCACATCAGCCCTGTGCCCTTCCTGGGTGGAAATAGCAGCCACCTGGCTTTGCATGGCTGCAGCAGAGATGATACAGGCAGCGGGGCCCACTGAGGCTGAGCTCTTTCCCCAGCATGCTCTTCACTATGATGATGGAAAACCTCCTCTAACCAAAATCACTGTTGTTGCCTTCCTTATCCATGCTGATTGCCCACTACTCACACTTACAAACCCCAGAACGGATATGACCCATCACAGTTCTTCCTAATGCCACAGTGCCTTTGTCTGTGCTGTCTCTCCTGGTCTCTGGCTGTGAGTATTCTGATTCAAACAATGTTTAGTTCCCCACCATCTCTACAGAGAAAGTGCTCAGCCCTCCCTAAATTTCAGCCTGGCCTGGATAATTTAATTCTTTTGTCAAGTTCTGCTTTAAAAAAAGGGGTGATTCCAGCTGTCACTTGACCACAAACTCTCTTTAAGGTCTTCCAAGCTGGCCAAGGAAAAACCTGCCCAGCCCAGTGGAGCCTGGGCTGGATAGCTGGGGTTCAGAAGGACAGCCTGCAGGTCTGTTTGACAGATGCCTGGGTGATTCCAAGAAGTGAAGCAAGCAGCAGCCCCTGTCATGCCATCAGTGCAGGAAGCCAGCTGGGACGTACTGCAGCAGCTTGGCTTTGTAACACATCCATGCATGTCTCCTGCAGCAGCCACAGTTGATGCAAGCTGGGGGGAGTGTACCACACGTGTAAGCTTCAAATAATCTAGCTGACCAGCTGTAAGAAGTCTTTGTAGAGTATACCCAAACTAGAATTTCAGAAATTTGGCTGATAAAAGGAAAGGGCATGTTCCTCACACTGGAATAACCTTTTCAGCAAATTCACATCGCTGCTCCTAAGCATATACAAGCCTTTGCTTTGCAGCAGGATGAGAGCGTTTTTCTCTCTTTGGAAAACGAGTCAGATTAATTTTGTTATCCCTGGAAACACTGGATGAACAATTTGTGTTGAATCTTTAATCAAAAGATACATAAATCAGCAACCAAAGATAGACAATCATCATGGATGTTTTTAGTATGAATGAAAGTATGCAAAAATTTTAAGTACCTAAAAGAGTCATTTGCATGAGGCAACTTTACATTTTAATGGATGCAATGTAGTGCCATATTTCCCAATATCAGCATTTACTAATACAGGCATCTGTGTCACACCTTTTGCTAAAGCACTTCCTCAAGAAACATATTTCACAAGTAGTCTGTTAAAAATTATCTTACTTTTCTTAACACATTAGCAGTGAATTTAAATATGCTTCCTAATGGGATCTTGCCCCAGCTGCTCAGCTCCCATTATCCAAAGAACCTCCTGTGTGCTGTCTTCCTCTCCCCTACACAGGCAAATTAAGGTGTGCCTATCCTATTCCCATCTTTCCTTTGCAGCTATGGCTGCAAGAAACCGAGTTGCAGGCAAAAATATCAGTGTCTCCTCTGATGGCTTGAAGGTGTCTAAGAGAATAAAGTCTGGGTCTTCATGATGAACCAGCAACATCCTCCTCCTCAAGGAACTTCAAAGCAGCTACAACCAGCAGTATCCTAGGAATGCAGTTTTCATGAAACACTTCTTTTCGGTGGCAATATCTAGTGTACTGAACATGATCCCATAGCATTCACAGCTCACTGGGGAGAAAAAAACTTCTAGAATCTTCTCAAGCAGATCCCTGGAAGGGTCAAGGGTCTGGATCTATGCCAAAAGAAGTAGAATCTTTCTGTGAATGAGAAATCATTGTTGCTTTTTGCATATAGATGCATTGAGGTGGGGAGCTTAAGCAACATACCCAGGGTTACAAAGCAACCAAGTGGTAGAGGAGAAAGAGACATCTGGCATCCTGAATCCTATTTGTCTCTAGTTTCTATTCTCTGTCTCACTGATGCTTTCAAATCTGTAGTTAACATTGCTGTAATGCATTTAGAAATGAATACAAGTAAGTATTTTTTCTTGTGGGCAATAAAGATGAGTTGATTTTGCACAGTTGTAAAATTCTGTTACGTATAAAGAATTCTTTATTTTATAATAGCTATTAGAATGTTTGTTTGTGGGATTTTCTTGGGCTGAAAACTTCAGATGGAGCATTGCTTTGAGCTAATCATTTAGCAAAGGACAAAGATGCCTTAGATTGCTGACTCGTCCTATAGTTAATGGTTCTCTCAGGCTTTTCTCTCTCAAATGTGGCAACTATGACATCAAATGTTATCTCTGTAAACACATGCCAACTCAAAATAGCACATGGGGGGGAAGGACAAAGAGTTCCTTGTCCTATGTTTTAGCCAAGATTATGGTCACCAGCATGTTCCTCTCAGCACAGAAAAAAGGTAGACTTCAGTTGACCTACACTTTACAAAATTTAATTTTCAAAAATAAATGACTGATGCAACAAACCATTTCACTTTCAAATTAGCCACATTAGGGGATCGTACTCTTAAGTGCATAAAGTATGGAATTCTTGCTTCTGGGATATCAGAGTTTGACTTATATCACCTTGAGAGGGACACTATAGGCATGAGAATAGCTGCAGCTATTAGAGACCTTTTTCTAAAGATTTCCCAGGGCAGCAGACTGGCACTTCAGACAACCAGACTGTTTTGTTGATCTGCCACTGATATGCCATGTGACCTTGAGCAAGTCTTTTCACTTTCCTCTAGCTCTGTTTCTCCTCCTACAATTTGCCTTATCTATTTAAATGGCAGCCTTTCTGAGCAGGGAATTTCTCACCTTGTGCTAGCTAGCAGTGCTTAGCTGAATGTGAACCCGTCTTCCTCGGGATTATTGTATTGCAAAGCCAGCAAGTAACTACCAATTAAAAGCACTGGTATAAAATACTAATAAGCTATTTTTCCAGTGGGGGTGTTAGTACAGCCAGAGAAACAGTGATCCCTCCTTCTCCCCTACTTCACTTCTGCTGGTCTTCATATCTAAAAGCTGAAGCAGTGATGCAGCATCACCCATGCTGCCACTTTATGGTCAAAGTTTTTGGAGGCATGCCTCAAAACCCTGAAGATGTAGGCTGCAACAGTGTGAAGCAGCGCTGGCCAAGCTGTGGCTGCTGAGCTGCACTTGGCTTAGGAGCAGGTCAAATCCATTCCCATGCTGGGTTTTATCAAGGAGGATGAGAGGTGCTCCTAATCCTGGCCGTGAGTGAAAGTGAGTTTGCAGAGCTGCAAGGCTCTGGCTGCAGTGCTGGACTTCAGCCCCAGTGCTGACAGCCCTGGGCTGGCAGTGTATGTTATCCCAGGGGCTGGGTACCTCCGCTGATGGCCAGCTCCAAGCCTCACGGGCAACACAGCTGTGCTGAGCCATGCAGACCAAAGTCTGCAAAGCTCTCTCCCTTTAACCTACACGCACAGTGTGGAGCGGCAGAGGCCAAATAATGCAGGTGGTTCACAGCCCACCAAGATCTCTGTGCCTGAGGAGATACTTTAGAGGCAGCTGAATGATGTGACTGCTCGGCAGCAAAAAGCCACAGCCTGCCCTAGTTCTTCCAGTGTGGATAATTGTCACTGGCACTGTCTCATAGTGAAACACACTGTGAATAAGAACAGGTACAGAGTACAGAGGCCTGCTTCAGAGCCATGGGCAATGGTGCACCTCTCCAGAAGTTATTAGCAAGAGCCTCACATAACTTAATTTACATGCGTGACACCTGTTTCTGAACATTCAAAAAAGTATAAAATAAAAAACACCCTTAATGGACTTTGCTTCATTTTTCATGGCTTATTATCCATAGACATCTCCAAGCAGACAATCTATACAGCCTGTGGAGTCGCATCCCACCAGACTTTTGGTTAGGGACTCTGACCTATAGACCAGTAGTGCAGGGAAGCCCTGTCTTGCCCCAGAATCAATGACATTAAACCCTGTTTGGAGTAGAGAGATTTTCTGGGACTGAACCATAGTTTTTGGAGGGAAGGTATTTTTTTGGTGGTGATATAATATGTGCTACAGCCTATGTTTACTTTGGCAAAGCAGTTTATTATCCTAAATAGGAGCTGTTTGTAAATTTGTCCAGAAATATCTAATATATTTTACAAGCTAGGTGCAAGTTGTCAGCCTGCAGCACATCCACACTAGAGCCATTTCCTCGGCATTCTTCCCATAAATTAGACAAATGTCCAGACTATCGAAGGCAGCAGTTCACAGAACAGCATTTCTTAACACAGGTCCCAGGAGAAATGTGCCTACCTAACTTATCTGCACAATTTGGGAAGCTGAGGCTTTCTCCCAAAAGGGTTGTATGGCACACGCACATCATCCTCACAGCATCCTTTTCCCAGCCAAGCAGACATTTTCCCCCTCCATCTGCAAGCTTGGGAGAGAAAGCATAGGGGAATGCAGCCTGTGCCTTTCTCTCGCACACACACATGGCAAATCCCAGAGCTTTCTGCCTGGAATCCCCCTGAGTCAGTAAACAGCTGGATTTGTATCCAAGTCAGGAGGCAGCTCTCAGAGGAACATCTGGCTCCAGTCTCTATCTTGTCTGCAGTTCCTTCCCACATCTACTTCCTTAAAAAGCAGTTACTGGAGTGAGCAGGAAGGAAAACTGGCTCCAGGTCCTTCTGGATACTTAAAGAGGACCACCCTGTTGCACTGTCAAACAAAAGTTATATATTTCCTACAAAAAATATAATACTTAAATAAGGGAGACAATTAGATGTAGTTGCCTATTGCAATGCAGCTCCAACGTCTTTGGGATGACTCGGAAGTTTATGTGTGCAAGAATGCTGACTGCTGCTCACCTCCCCTTCAGTTTGATTTTCCAGGCTGTTAGAAAAAGGGCTCTGCACAGAAAGGAGTGAGCGGAACGTTTGAGTGTTTGGGGGAATTGCGTTAAATACTAAGTAGGGATGTCAGTCCACCCAGACTTCCAGATGACATCCTTGCTTTGCAAATTGTCCGAAAAGAGGCTAGTGGCAATATTTTTAGAGGCTTATATTGCTTAGTGTGAATGACAGCAGTTGAATGTCTTCTCCAACAATCTCCAAATAAGCACAAGCCTAATGAGAAAGAAGAACAAAGAACACTGCTGTGAGGCAATAGATTTGAGGGAAAAAATTGTGATTTTGTGGTCAGTCAAATATGGAATGTGCTGATGGTTCCTTAAGATTTTCTAATGGAAAAATCATAAGCTGCAAATAGTTAAATCAGAGTGTCTATTTCTCAGCAAACATCTTAAATTACACATAAAAAAATCTCTTAAACACTTTAGCTTAAGGGAGGCCATGTCTAGCTCTAGATCCTTTGCCTTTTGGAAATTTTGCAGCAGACCACCCACTGGGAAAATGAAAAGTTGTCATCTCTACCACTGTGGCACTTTTTCTGGAGACAAGCCCCTAAAATGCTGTGCTCTTTTCCCTGAGAAGACCAAACAGTCAACTTGATTTGACAAAGTAGAGAGGTATAAATCACTCATGGCATAGTACCTAAACTATTAGATACTTTATTTACATGTATTTAGACCAAATGTCCTGCTTCACCCCGCTACTTACTTGTAATGTAATCAGCTCACACTTGTCTACAATTTCACAGACATCCTATATGCTGTAGATGCCTTGTCTCAGATAATGAGCTAGTTGTACTAATTATTATAAATCTGTCCCAGCCTATTAAAGTTTTTCCTTAAAGATATTGCAGTGAAGTGGCTGCTTCATTCTAAGTCAGTTTTTCCTGTAGCTATGCCTGTCTTTTTGATTGAAACCTTTTGTGGTTCCTTAGTGAAGGTAGCCACTTTCCAGTTTATAGGCAAACAAGCCACTTTGTCTCCAGACAATTTTATGAAGATTATGTTTTTCACCAGAATAAAAGGTCTGGAGTTGGAACACTAATCTTATGCATTAAAAAACAATAACAGTAACAATAACAAAAATTAAAAGTAAAAAATTTTTTTAAAAAAAACCACAGAAGTAAAGTGTGCATTATGCATAGGAAGTACCCGTTTCTATAGAAATTAGGGATTTAATTTGTTGTCCATATGCTGAAATGCTCTTCCTTACCAAGTTAACTGAGCATTTCACAACCACCAATGCACTTTTATCTTTACACCATATGGGAGACAATTGTTGCTGTAGTTGGGCAATTGTTGCTCAAAGGGCAGCTGAAAAAGGATGTCTGCATGGCATATGAACTACACGGGACCTTCCAGGTGCCTGTCTCCTTTGGCACACACCAAGGACCTGATGAGAACACATTGTAATTCCCCCCAAGCTTGCTTGCATGCCTGGTTTCCTTCCTGTGGTTGAATCCATAGCATTATTCAACATGTTTTTGATTCCTTAAAGCATTACACCAGTCTAGATGACCAGGATATGCACTTGGATCTGAAGGTCTTGAAGCATCCCAGATCCTTCAGTTTAAACACCATCTTAGTGGCTTGACCATGTCCATGTGCCTGAAACATGAACTAGTGCTGGTGTCCTGCTGTTCCCTGAGTTCAGCATACGTACACCCTATTTGCAACCTAGTTAGCTAGGTTCAGCTTCAGAACCTGCCAAATTTTAGGATGGGCCAGTAACTACATGGCCAAGGGCCCTCCGTGTAGAAGGGTCCAGGAGACATGGTGTGTGTGCCTGACCCTCTTTGCTAAAGGTGAAAAATAGGGTCATTCTGCACTCACTCATACCCTCCCAGTGCTGAGGGTCCAAACCCAACTCAGCCACCACTCCCTTGGGGATTTACTGTTTGCTCACAGAGGGAGTTGTTAAGAAGGATTCACTTCTAGAGGAAGGAGGAATCCCAACCATAAACTTGACTGGGGAATATGGGAGAGTGGGAAGCAGCTGAAAGTGGAGTTACTACCATGCCTACAATCAACAGCCACTCTCGCAGTCTCTTGGCTACAGGCTAAAACATCAAGAGCCCCTTGGGGTACTGTAAGTGTGTCCAAAACCAGCTCCTAGGCCAGATTGCAGGCAGCAGTTTAACCACAGAGGCCACAGAGCCAGGATTATGTATCTAATGTCATGCCTTTAGGAGTTCAGCAGTGCTGGGCTATAGCATTATGCAGAGGCAAGTACCGGATACTGTCTTGACTTTCTTGACAAGATATCAAGAATTGCTTTTTGCAGTTTTATACTTTTCATTCATTTGGCTGAAGTCCATGTTTCTAGCCCCAAATCACAGATCTCCTGATGGACAGAGGGAGGCTTTTCTTTGTACTCTTCAAGCAGGTACCTTCTCAAGCACCCTGCAGTTCCCTCCAATGGAAAAAAAGTCAGGACAGGACTGGAGCATTACTTCTTGAGGGCTGTTCTAGGCTCTGCTTTCTTTGTAACAGCATGACATTCCTAATCCTCTGGGATAGTCCGGATGGGCATTCTGCCCACAACACTCCACATGCTATGCTGGTATATACATGTAAACTCAATTTTGCAGTGAAATTAATGAGAGGCCATGAAGAATAAGAATAAATTACGAGGATCTTCATTACCTTTATAGAATCTACATTAAGACTGCCAATTTAGCTGTCCTATTTTCCCTCTGCAGGCTTACTTCAATTAGATTTCTTTTAAGAAAGTGAAAATGTGCCACTAACATAAATCAGTAAAACAAAATTGCTTGGGTTACATCACCAAAGAATTAGATTCAGAATTATCACTCTTGTAACATACCACCCCTGAGCTGATCTAGGGAGCATACAGATTTTTCTTAATATGACAGCACATTGGTTTCAGTGGCATTGTATTCAATGGAGGTTTCTTCTTGTGACAGTCACAGCACAGGATATCTCACAGGAACCAGAAATAAGTTCTCTTTTCTTCTTTTCAAGCTGTTTCATATTTTCTTCTTACTCGTTCTTTGGCTTCATTTCTCCAGTCAGAAGAGAGAAGTAAGGGAACCACTCCGGGATTTCTAATGCAATGTGTTTCTAACATGCATCTGCATGGTGTCTGCTCATGCCTGCAACCTCCAAACAGGGTCAGCGTGGTCTTCATAGCCTGGACAGCATGATCTCTTTCCTTTCCCCGTGAAAAGCCTTTGCAGAGCTCCTTTGGAGGGTTTTCTCCAATTTTAATTCATCTATTTCCCTAAACATGAGACATACCCTGGCTCCAAACAGCTGATCGGTTTCTGTATTTTCTGGTTTGGAATTTTTTTATTCTGGGCACTCCAGTTATTTTCCTTGCCCAGTCATGCAAGATTAAATGATCCTGTCTACGGCCATAAAAAGGGAAGCTGTTCCCAGTCCTTCCTCTTCAGCCTTGGAGCCTGGTTCAGCATGTTCTGTGGGCACATATGCCATTCCTGCTGTCTTCCAGTATGAGTTGTGTCATACTTACCCTGCTCAAATGCTATTGAAAGCCGATGGGATTTATGTATATGCATGCATGCCCCATTGGATCGACAAACGTGTCACAGCTTCTGCTCCTTCCAGCACAAGGAGGAAAAACACTACACTGACCAGTGTAAGCCCATAATATTTACACGTAAACAATGCTTGCTTGGGTCTGTCTTATTTATGTCCCCAGAATTGCCAGCTCTACCAGAGGGAATTTGAGTGGTCTCAAATAGCAGTCCCTAGCCATCACAAGAATTAAGTACTCCATTGTCATGGAAAGAATTGTGACAGCTGTGTTCCAGTTTCAGAAGCCTTTTTGTTCAGAAGACAGAAAAATGCAACATGTCCTGTGCCCTAGATAATTTAAAGGAAACACCCCACAAGTTTCTGAGAACCTACAACTATCACTTAATGAGCAATGAGACCACTTTTAGAGGTAATTAATATCCCTTTTTGTTGTGAAAAAAACCCCAAACCAAAATAAAACAAAACCACCCCTGTCAGCAGGAGACAACTTTTCTGCTCTGCATAAGGGAGTGAAGTTTTAAACATCATCTCAGGTGCATGGTCCAGGACTAAAAAAATGACCTGTGCTGCGAAACATCCCTCCCCAAGTCCTTTACTTGGACTCACTGAGCCTTAGCTGTTGACATGTGAGAATGGCTGTTACCCTGATCGTGTCACACCGACATTGTCAGGGATGTTGCTGGTCACCCACTGATTACAAGCTAAAGTCTCTGACCTCCTGGCTCAGCCAGCAGTTACAAGTACATCAAGTAGGAGAAAGGTGTCCCTTAATATCCAAATAAACCATGAGAATAAAGCCCAACTGCCTGTTGGTGTTAACAAAACACATGGAGTATTTTTATCTCTGAAAAGCTATTTCCTATTTGTAATACTACTTGAAACCCCTTCCAAGTTTTCATTTGATGTTTCCCGCATTCATATATTTTATGTATCTTATTTTCATTTTCTAAACGTGTTTATTAAAAAATGTTCTCAGGGTGATAGGCCTTGTGGTAGGAATTTCTGTTTTGGGGAAAGAGTGCCAGAATTGGAGATTTTTGCCAGAAGCATGTGAAAGCTGAAGGAAATAACAATGACTGGGGCTAGAGATTTGTCACAGGGAGTTAGAATGTGAAAATTTACAGTCTGGCCATGAGAGAGTCCAGGCTAAAGCCATGAATTTATAGGAAGCATTGCCAAAAGCTGGATACTATTATTTTACTCAAACTCTGTTTTGCTTTGCATGATCTTTTTTTTTTAATTGAGAAATGCCAGAGACTTTGGCTCTACATATAGAAGAAAGAGGGCAGAAAAGCCACCTCCGTCTCCACTGCTCTTCCCATCCCAGCTGAGCAGTGGGAAGCACGCATGATCTTCCCTGGAGAAATCATGGGAATTCAACCACCCCAAAACTCATAGGGAGAGTTTCTGCTTGCTTGAGAATTGCCCTTGCACTGAGCACTGCCAGCTCAGGCTCTGCTGACTTCATGGGAGCACCAAACGGGCTGGGACCCACTCACACCAACATGTCGTCCTCCAGCCTGGCAAGAAATTCCTTCATTCCTTAGTTCTGCATCCACCAAAGCAGATGCAAGAGTTTGTAGCTTGGAAGGTTGAAAACTGCATCGGCAGGCTTGTAGATTCCTGCTTCTCTTTAGATAATGCAGCCTTGAAAGCACCCATCAAGGCTTTTCATAAAGGAAAGGCTTTATACTCATTTATGCTTGTATTTTCCCAGAGACCTTAATTGTTGGTGGGATTGCTTTTTTTAATTGTGTGAAACAAAAGAGTTCTCTCCACTTTTATCTTAAAAGTATGAGGTCTAGATCTGCTGGAAAATTACTTGTGAGACCTCTGGATCTCTTACTTGCACAGAAGTAGCCACTTATATTTATTGCTTTACATATGGCCACAATCCAGCAAATCACTCAGGCATATGAATAACTTCCAGCATGGAAGTAGTCCCCGGTGAGGCAGCGGGACTACCACCACGCTAAATATACACATCAAGTGATGAACTCTACTCCACCCTCGTGTGTTCCCGAGTGTTACCATTTCTCCACATACACACCCAGCAGGCCAGGGGGCTTGTTCCTCGGGTTCCTTTCCAATTGCATAAATCTCGGTTGTAGATTTCAGCTGTGGACTGCATTGATGGCTACGTGCTCATTGATCCTTACCTGCGTCTGCCCACCGAGGCTATGCAGTACTGTGCTCCAATCAGATTAGATTTTCTTCCTCTTTTCCCTTTAATCCCGAGAAAAATAGTAACGAATTTGCAGGGGGGAGCCTTGATGAGTTTTATAGAGCCTTGCTGCAATGTACGAGTAACTCTTCTTATCACAGGCACAGAGACACAGACCCCTTGAAGGGCGGGAGCAGCAGGGACAACTGCGAGCCGCCCCACCTAGGCTGGCCCCGGGGGGTGCGGGCTCCTGCCGCCCTGGAGGGTTAAGGGCCGGGCCTGTCTCGCTTGTTTTTCTCCTCTCCCTAGTTTGGAGGGAGCGGGGCGGCCCCAAGCGCCCTGACGGTTGTGACCCTCGGGGATCCCGCGCGGGGCTTCGCTCTCCTCACGGGGCGGGTGAAACTGCATCCCCAGGGCATGCGGACGCAGGGTTAGGAGCGCAGACAGCCAGCGGGATTTCGGGGCAGAGAAAAGGGGGAAGAGGAGGGAATGCCAAATACTGCGTAGCAACGGCAAGACGTGAAGCCGAAAGCACTAAGTACATACCAGGATTTATAGGTGGACTTTACAGGACGTTTTACTACAACCTGGGAGATGATTCATTTTTATACATAGCCTGTTACACCGCGGGGCCACTCCAGCCGGTTAATGTTCAACGCGGGCCGGGCTTAGCGGTGGGCGCAAGCCCGCTGCCGGAGAAGGGGCTGCGGCCATCGGCCTCGCTCCGTTCCTGGGCCCGCCACGGCCCCTCAGCCCCTGGAGTTGTGGGGGGAAACCTCAAAAAAAGGTCAAACGCCAGGAGAGACTGGAAGGTGATCACGCCCCCGCTATTGCGAGCAGGCGTGGGTTTCACCGTCGCGGTCTGTGCATGGCCAGTCCCTGTTTAAAGCCGCCGGAGCATCGCTCTCATCTGCGGGCGGCAGCTACAGAGCACAGCCCGCACAGCGCTCTGTATGTGCGTGCGCATATGTGTCTGTGTGTATCTGTGTAGAACGTGCGTGTGTGTGCAACAGATATGCGTGCGTGTATTACACATACATGTGTGCCTGTGTGTGCGGGAGTGAATCTGAGACGCTTCCCTGCTGCACTCCGGCTTGGTGGGGAGCCACGCTGGGCCGGGGCCGGGGCCGGGTCTCACACTCTTGCACACTTGCTCACGCACACAGGGCTCACACGGCTCCTTCTTCAGCGCCGCGCCCCGCCGCCCGGGCAAGGGGCTGATTCCAAAGGGCGCTCAGGTCTTGCTCACTGCCGGAGCGAGGCACTCGGGGCCTCCTGCTCCCGGGTGGGCTACTGGGCACTTGGTGGCTTTTTTTTTTTTTTTTTTTTTTTTTTTTTTTCTTTTTTTTTTTTTTTTTTTTTTTTGCTTCCTTTTTTTTTTTTTTTTTTTTCTCCTGGTTTTGATTTGGCCATCAGTCGCGTCCATACCCCGCTCCCGACGGGAGGCTCCAGCCGCGCAAATCGCGCCGCTCGCCCAAAACGCCCGAGGATATGACTTTTCAGAGTAGTAGCCGCGCAGGGCCTGCCGAGCCGCCCCCTCCCCGCGTGGGGTCCGGCCCAGGGTCTTGCCGAGGCGGTGCCGCGGGAGGATCCCTGTCCCCACCTTGGTCACGCTGCCTCCCTCCCGTGGGGCTGAAGACGGCGAGGCCCCGCTCGCATGCTGCCACCGCCAGAGCTGTCGGGCACGGGTTGGTGGCGGCCGTGCGAGGTCGCGGGACCGGGGTCGGGCCGGTGGCCCCCCCGCGCGGTCACAGCCCGCCCTCCGAGAAGGCAGGCTCGGCTCGGATCCCTCTGTGGCTGCGGCAGCGTTTGCCCTGCCCCGCCTGGCTCCGCGGCGGCGGGAGCGACCCGCGCTGCCCCCTGCGCTTTGGGGCAGGCGGGGAGCGGTCACAGCCGCAAGGGAGAAAGCGACCGAACAAGCCACCCTCGCCCCCGAAATCACGGATCGACCAGAGGGACGTTCCAGAGCACCGCCAGAGCGCTGGCTCCCAGGGCAGGGGCGCGAAGCCCCGGCTCCGTTCTGCCCGCTCCAGTCCCGCGGATCTGCCTGACGCAAGTGGGGCCGAGGTCCCGAAAAGCGGCCTCAAATGCCTTTTTTTTTCATTAAAAAAGCCCCAACAGAACAGAACAAAACGCACAAATGAACAAAAAAACCCCAAACAACAAAAATATTCCCTTGCCACTTAAAATTAGCAAATTAGAGTTTATTTTATTTCCTCTCTCTTAGAAGTAGATGCAGGAGGTCGGAGAAATTAATTCCAAAAGGGGTTCGCATTTAGAAAACTTCAGATTTAGCAATTAGTCCGGCATTGTATGGAGCTCTGAAGGTGTAAATCCTTCCAAGTTTCTGGGTGATTGACTGTTACGCTCTATCGGGTGCCTAACATCCAGACCTACATGTGTAATACGCGTACCAAAGCAGGCATTTAGCAAGGTAAATTATATGCCCCGAAACAGCGTGTTAGCGCCAGTGCCGTAAGCCGGTCCCCTGTCCTCCCTCCTTGTCTTAAACCAGGATATGGGATCCCCCCCCACGCCACTCGTACACCCTCCTCAACCCCGTCCGCGGCGGCGGGGGAAGGCAGGCTGCAAACCTGCAAACGCTGTCGCTCCCTCTCCACAACGGAACATTATTGAAAGAAAAAAACCTGCTCCCGAAACGCGACTTATTGAATGAAAAAAAAAACCAAAAACCCGAAACAACAGCAAGCCCTTTCCCGGGCTCAGATATCAACTATTTTCCCAAGGAAGTTATTTCCCTCCAAAAATGCTAATGAATATCTAAGGGGGAAAAAAAAAGTTGTTTTATTTTATAGGTAGAAACAACTGTACAGGTATGTCAAGATCGGTATCTCGCTCGTTTGGGAAGGCACACGCGGATGAGCGCGCACATACGGGAAACAAAGCAAGGAGAGGGCAACGGGAAGCACAGACAATAACCAAAAGGAGCTACATCCATATCTGCGCGTCGTTTTGACCTTTGCGAGGCGAGGCACTCCGATATGACGGCCAGGGACTCGCGCACGCCGCCGGGGTTCAAAGTGCGGGAAAGCACCGTCCGAAAACAAAAGAACGGAGACGGGCCGGGACACGGCCCCGGGGCACTAGCGCGGGGAGAAGGAGCCTGGGAAGCTCCCAGTCTCGGCTAGAAGGGGCGCGTTCCTGGCACTGTTCGGCGGCCGCAGCTCCGATCGGGGGGTGGTGGGTGCTGCGCGGGCCGGCGGGACTGTGGATTGGGATGTGGATTGGGAGGCAGACGGCGCTGCCCGCTCGCACGCCCGGCGCGGGGGGTTGCGCAGCAGGCGGCCTGAATCGGCCTTTCCGAGGGACGAGGGGGGTACGAGGGGGTACGAGCCCCTTGTTTAATCACTCTCCCCCCCGCTTCTGCAAATAGATATTTTGCAAATTCCCCATTTCGTTGTGGCTTTTTCTCCCCCTCTTTGCGGCCTCCATTGTTCCAGGTTCGCACTGCCACCGCCGATAAGGAGAAGGAAAGACCCCGGAAAAAAAAAGAAAGAAAAAAACCCCCACCACGACCCAAGATTTTGATTTACGACCTAATCAAAACATTATATCTTTGTTCAAGTGGAGCAGAAAAATGATGACCCTCAAGCTTCAGCTAGGGGGAGAAAGAGAAATTCAGATTACTCTCGAAGTGATTTATGTCCTCTCTGAGAGGTCGCGTTGATTTTTCATCGTTTGAGCCATTACACAGTAGAGTGAAAAACTCTGATCCAATATATTTTTTTTGGTCCGGAATGGGTATATATTATTCTTCTAAATGTATATGCGTATAGTCTGTATTATAGATCTACTATTTCTCCACGCAGACACATATCCTAAATATATATATATATCGATATTTTATATGTGTGTATATATATATATATATTTTTTTTTTTAAGAGAGGCCTATAAATAACCAAAGCCACCGAGAAGAAACGAGAGCCGAAAAAAGCGTGTAGAATACCGTGCCGATACACGCAGCGATCCGCTCGCTGATTTCCGAGCCCGTCCCGCCGAGAGGGTTTGGGCAGAAAAGCTCTCGTTTCTCCGGCTTCTCTGATCCCCGAGGGGGGCTCCCGGGCTGCCAGCCCTTCGCTGCCGTCACCCTCAGACCTTTCGCCCGCAGCCCAGTGAGGAAGAGAAGGAGAAGAAGGAGGAGGAAGGGGACATTTTTGGTAGTCCCTGGCACTCACCCGGGTGAGGTGTTGACACGGTGCGGAAAAACCGAGGGGAACGGCGTTGGGTCGGGGAGGCGGCGAGGCCGCAGAAGCCAGGGGGGGCCCCCCGCCTACCCCCCGTCCTACGCACGGAGGTTCTTTCTCTCCGCCGACCCCCTGGAAAGAACACACAGAGAAAAAGAAAACAGAAAGACGCGTAAAATATTAAAATAGTCTTTAAAACCCCCAACCTCACAACAAAGTAAGAGAGACAAAAAAATCTAATAAAAATGTGATGAGGAAGAAAAAAATGGGGGAAAGAAAAATAAAAAATAAGGGGTGTTAAAAGAAAATAAAAAATGAGGGGGTAAAAAGTGGAGGCTGGGGTTTGCCCACGCTGCAAAATGGACCCACAGGAGAGTACCCTGATTTCGTGTGGGGGAAGCATTTTCCTCGTGGGAGAGCGGAGGGCGCTGACCTCTCCCCTCTCCCTCTCTTCTCTGCTCCTCTTCCCGTCTAACCGCTGGGGGGGAAGGAACCCCCTCTGCCGTGTCCGCCCACCCCCGGGCTACCTCGGCGGCTCCTCCCGACCTCACAAAGGCGCGCAACGAGCGCGCAAAGGCCGCTCAAGGAGCAAGCTCCTCACCGCGTAGAGTTTCCTCCCTACCCCTGCGCCTCTTGCCAGTTTACGCCCCTGCGGAATTTCTTCGTGTCTCGATATTCCCGCCGGATCCTACGGCTGCCCACCCTCTCAGCAGCCCCTCCTCGCCCGCCCGGGGTGTGAGCCGATGGGAGGGCCGAGCAGCAATTCATCTTGATTTGTTTCAATTGTCTGGCGATGGCAAAGTTATAATCCTGTATAATTTCACGAACAAGCAGGTTGAGAATGAATGGGTCAATATTATTTAAAACAAAACACACGAGAGCACGACCTTTCCCTTCAACGACGTGTTGCAGCACGAAGTCGCAGGAAACTCGGGCTAACCTCTCACCTCCCGCGCTCCACGGGGTTGCGGTTATTTGGGCTGCTCTTTGTTTCTCCTCATGTCTGAAAGGGGGATTTGGAAATAGAAATGTAATATTACATGAAGGATCTCCCCGCTAAAGGGAGAGAAGGTGAGCTCAGGGGGCGGGAAAGGGAACACATTATTTTGAACAGGAGCAGTTTGTTTGCAAGCTGGCTTT
>VYZT01000025.1:0-21974 GCA_013400735.1 Pomatostomus ruficeps
TGAGGAATAAGAATTTGTGCATAAGAATTTGTGCACAAGAATTTGTGAATCAGAAGAGTTTCAGAGAGGAAAAGAGAATTATTATAATCATGTTTTCACGACAGTCCTTTCTCAAGCATCTTTAGTATTTACTGACTTCTGAATATTCGAGACAGGAGCTATAATTGTCAGGCTACACAATACTCCTCAGGGAGGAACAGCAGTTTTTGCAGTACCTTATGAAAGAGTGAATTTTCACTGAAATAAGTCAGTATAAAAAACACACAGGGATGACTGAGTGGGAAAGGTTATTTGATATTTTAAGTAACATTTACATACAGTAATAAAGTCCTGTCTTGACGAAGATGCAAGAATAGTGATCATAGAAACATTAAGGTTGGAAAAGACCTCCAAGATCATCTGATCCAACCTTTGACGGAATACCACCACACCCACTGGACCCCATTGGGCAGTGCCATGTCCAAACAGTTTTTGGAACACTTCTAGGGATGGAGATTGTTCCAGTGCTTTAACATGATCTCAATGAGGAAATTTTCAGATACCCAACCTGAGCCTCCCCTGGCACAACCTGAGGCCGTTTTCCCCTTGTCCCATCACTAGCTGCCTGAGAGAAGAGGCCAATCCCAACCTTGCTACAACTTCCTTCCACATGGTAGTAGAGGGCAATAAGGTCTCCCTTGAGCCTTTTTTTCCTCCAGATTGAACAACCTTAGTATCCTCAGCCACTCCTCATAACATTTAGGTGATGGTCAGTCAGCAGTGAAGTCTTCTGCACTCAGTGGGGTAGGAATTCACCCACAGGCGTGAAGTGAAGGGGGCACTTCAGCATCCTACCATCTTCATCCAGAAGTGTGCACCTCATTTGCCTTAGCTAGGTACTCAAATCAACAACGGAGATGGGCATCTCCAGAGGATGATTTGTCTAATGACAGGTGTTTATGAAAGAGTGGATGTATTACCTTTTCAAAGAACTTCTCTCTTTCCATTCACTCTGTGTAGAGAATAGAGATCTTCACATCCTACGCTGTAGAACTGAAAGTAGAATCCAGCCCAGCTTCCTTTGTTTTTTTCATTTCCTCTTAGTTCATAGCACATGGTAGGACTAATCTGTTGTTTCTGTGTAAACAAAGGATTTTGAGACTGATGCAATATTTCATCTTTGTTTTGGTTGTTAATCAATCTCAGCAGCCGTTTGTTGAATTTTATAACACAATGCTAACAAAATTGATCATTTAATGATGTGGTATTTTATATATCATCAAAGGCATAATAAAAAATTTCTTTTATACTGAATTTTAATGTTTTAACATATATATTATCCTTCTGTGTATCTCTAAATGACAGTAGACTTTTATTATTGTACAAATGGAAATCTGTATTTTGGTTTTTCAGATTTTGTTCATTACTATTGAAAATGAAGAAAGTGTTTCCTATATATGGGAAAACCAAGTTTGCCTGATTGTATTTTCAAACTGTAAAGCGCAGTGGTTATCTTACAAACCTGAGCATTTTGTTAGAAGTAACAACTGTTTCAAAGCCTTCACTGTATTTTACATTGCTACCTTCACAGACTTTTTTTTCCAACTGGAAAGCAGAACACCATAAGAGTGGTTTTTTCAGACCACATTTAGAATATTTCAGAAAAAGGTCTTGCTTATTCTGGTAATATTTTCTAGTCAACCTTTTGCAACCTCTGTATCATATCTGTAATACACTGGAAATTTCACTCTGTATATTTTACTATTCTGATCTGAAACCATTCTCACCGTTTTCATCTGAAATTTCCCATATATCTTTTGGCAAATTGATTTCTTCAATTTCTCATAAGTCTTCCATATTGAGAAGCATCTTATCTCAAGAATCACTGTGCCAGCCCACAGAAGATGATGATAGTACTAAGGCACAGTTGATCGTCAACATTATTTTTTTTCATGTCATTGACAAAGAAAGTGAGAGGACAAGATAATGAAGATGGAAAGATAACTAATTAGTTGATTAAATGATGACAGTTCAGGGATATTCAGCTTTATAGAGGTATTAATAGAAAGAAGATGCTTCAGTTTCATATTACAGTAGAGAAATTTCTGGGTAAGGCCAATGAGACCCATCAAAAAGCATCAAAAAGGCTTTAGAGTAGGAGTAAGAAAAGAAAAATAGACTATTGCAGTTGCTAGTGTAATGGATAAAGGAGGACTATGAGCCTAGGTGCCTACAGAAAAACACCATTAGGGAACCTTTCTTGTCCCTGTTCTTTCTTTTTTCCTTTCTTTTTTTTTTTTTTTTTTTTTTTTTTTTTTTTTTTTTTTTGCCAGAAGAGGCGTTATGGCAATGACTAGGCTACTGTTTCTTGAGATGTCAGTCAACAGTGTTTTCCAGGAATTCATAAGAGAAATGCACAGAATACTATTGCATTAGACAGAGCTTTGAAAGGAAACGAGGATAGTATAATAGCCTCTTTTTTCTTTTTGGTTGTTTTTTCAGTTACCTGTAGAAATGAACAAATAACAACTGCAGTGGAGGACCCTGCTTTTGAAACTAGCTTAGAATTGAACAGAAAGAAGACTGGGTTTCTAGAAAGCAATGACTTCTGAATGTTTTCCATGGTCAAAGGACTGTACTGTCAAGAATCTGTCCTTAAAAAGGGGAAATCTTGTTGGAAGGAACTCCACTCCTAAATGGATGACTATTCAATCAAAAAAGATGCTAGCAAGTAAAGAAGGCATGTACACAAGATAGAAAAAGAAAAGAGTCATCATATCCTAGATATCAAGAAGAATAGAAGAGAGAATTGTCCAAAGTTGGGATAAGCTCATCTTGGCAAGGCATCTTAAAGGAGATAGCCAGGTACCATTCAACTAAATGGAAAGTTGTCTGTTAATGAAATTTGCTCATGACTCAGTTTCATAGTGTATTACTAATATATAGGGATGTCAGAATGTCACACCAAAAGATGCAGGGAAACTCCAAGACTAGAAAAAGTAGGAATACACACAACAAAAGGAGGAAACTTGTGTACATTACTATCAATGGGGTGATTATCGGCTGGAAATAGCTGAGGAAGAGGAGAAAGTGGTTGTGTTAAATGACTGTAACATGACAATAAAACACCAAGGGTTTTTTCATGCAAGGAAAAGAGTTTATTCTTAAAATACCTCAAGAAATGGAGACCTCTTTCAGTGCCAACCCAGTCTCTGATGTTCAGATCATATTAATTCAAACTGAAAAAGAGGTAGAAGAGGCCTTCTGAAGTGGTCAAGAAATGGAAGAAAGAAAGAGTTTTGTTCGATCAAACCCATAAAATAAAACTTCAAAAGATGATAAGATCTTTTTCTGAAAGTGTTTCTGGAGAATGAACAGCAGGAGGAGGAAGAGTCACACAGTCTCCAGGAGAAAATCCCTGTGTAAATACATAGGTATGACACAGATAAAAGCAAATGCAGGCTGAAAATTACAGAGGTTGTCCCAATGTCTCAGATATATAGAACTCTACCTTTCTTCACTTAGGGCAAACAGAAACTCTGTTGACTTTAACAAGTGGATTTGCTAGCAGCCAAACCATACAAATTGTAGACTTTACTGTTACTTACACATAAATTTGATTGCCAGTCAAACTTCTCTTAACAAAAATGAGAATGAAATTTGGGAAGGAAGTTAGAAATCAAACATTTTATCATCAGTGTTTTTGTTTTGTGAGGGTAAGAAACTTTCACAATCATAACCAATTGCCTGAACATACCTGAAGGGTTTTTTTGAAGCACAGTATAAAGAAAATCTTTCACAAATAATAGTAAAAAAAGTGTATCTAAATTATGAAATGTACTCAGTGCTTTTTAAAACAAAAAATCCCAAATTGATTTAACTTCTTAAATCATTCATTTCATATGACTAAAATCACCACCGCTTAAGTTAATAGTGCTACTTTTGGCTTCCAGGCTGATATAAAATGTAAGTAAATCTGACCCAAAGAGCTGTATTTGTGTAGCTGTTAGGAACTACCACATGTGCCAGCATAAATAATTTCAGGCACGTCCACTCTGTGATAACATGCAGAACCATTTTGAATATTTTACTAATTCAAATCAAATACTAAGTTTCCAGCACTAAGAAACTGAGAAATTGTCTAGGCTACTCTCTGGGTGTCTTGTCATTTTGTCTATATGGGGTCTTTGTCATTTTTCTATGCCAAGTAAATTAATGCTGTCCTTCCAATATGAATTCATGAAAGCTCAGAAGAAACTGAATTATAATCTGTATTTAGGAGATTAACGTGTTGCTTGTGTATCTGATTTAACAGAATTGCATACAATATTGATTGTGGAGAATTTCCATAGAAGGAAGGTAGGAGTGGAGCGGGTTCAAGATTTCCTGCACCTGACTCTGACTGTAGCAAACGAGTAATAGAAACAGGGCTGAGCTCTGACTCCTTTGCCTGTTTTGAAAGCTGCCTTACAGAAACAGCACTAATTCTCTACCTCACCACATCAGTGTTATTAAAGTATAATGCTGCTAAAAGAGATGAAATTGCCTTAGGTTAATATGGGTGTCATGCCCTGAAGAATCAGATCCACAGGAATGAAAGGATTTCTTTGTGTAAGGGACATGCTTTGAGGCATAAAAGATTAGTAAATGCAATTGATGCACTTTCTTGTCACATACTATAATAGCTTCTATTTATTTGTGCTATTTTTAAACAAGCACAGAATTAGACTTGTATTTTTTTTTTTCCCAATGAACTAAGACTCTCAGTGAACAAGACATATTATAAACTTCTAATCCTGAAAATTACAGACTGGAAATGCCAGACACTATACAAAAGTATAGCAACAACATGTTATGGCTGTTTGTCATTGCTTTTTGATTAATAAAGTTATATATTGTCAGCTACAGATTTTCCTAAAAAATCTGTAGATCTCTACAGGCTATTAAAATCATCTAGAGTGAAAAACAAAGTGCCTCTAAAGGTTTCCTTCTGCCCACCATATGTTGTTAGAAAATTGCTTATACATACAGGTAACACATATTAGAACTCTGTAAAACTGCCAAATGTGCTTTAGGTAATCTTCCCACACACACATAGAAAGTGCCAGATTTTGAAAGGGGGTAAATGCATCAGACATGAATTTTTCATCTTGCAAGCCAATGGGATTGAATGAGTAGCCTCTAGCAAATTTGTCCAATACTGAGAAGGAAAGCATGTGTTTTTGCAGACTAAGGGCTATAGGAACAAATGAGGGAACCACAGGGCAGAAAATATGCTTTAATGCAATATGTATGAAATTTGGTAGGCCTTGGCCAAGTTTCTGGAAAACATATGTGCTATAGATTAGAATAACAACTACGTTCAAGTGACATCTTCAAAAGCACCAAAATATGATGCTTATTAAAAGCTGATAAGTTTTAAGGTCTTAGCTTGCTGAGGAACTTGTGAGCATTAAACATTATGCTTGTTAGGACATCATCCTCCAAGCTCAGCAGGAAGATGAAAAACTTTTTAGAGAATGAAAAATGTGGCACACTGGTTGATCTAATTCGTCTTTTCCTCTTTCCCTTTCTCCCAGCATTGCAAATAAGGAATATAATTCTCCCTTCCCAAATATATCAACTGTTAATAATTCACTATGATGATTTTGGACATTTTATATTTAAAGTCTGCATACAGTCTACTGATTAAATCATATTATGAATAGTTGGATGAATATCTTATTTAAAAAATTACTTTCTTCTGCCACAACAAATTGTACTTTTGCAGCAAATGACTGGCCATTTTAATAAGAATGAATACAATTATTTTTACAGTCTGCGCACTTTACAGGCTGGTGTACTTCATTTTCATGTAAGAAGTCAGTGGGTATTATTGGAAAGGAGGAATTTTAGAGTTGCTATTTTTGTCTATAATTTAGAGAAAATGACCTTACCTGGAAAAATAAATCAGATGTGGGGGGCTTCAGTGAAATCACTGAACTCAAGAAGACATCAGTCACTGAGTATTCCTTTTCTTTTCCATAACCCCCATGGTGATATTTTCACTTGTTATGTTATCAACTAAACCATGAAATAAAAAATAAAAAAACTAATATGGGCAAAGAAATCCTGAAGCAAAGTCAGCAGAGTGGACATAATTCTGACTCAGGATATGTGGAATCAGACTAGCAAATGAAGACCTTAATTTTGCATCTTTTTCTCTCAGGTTTACTCTCTCTCTCAGATTATTTAATCTGTGTTAATACCATTGTACTTCGAGTTGATGTAAGTGCTCCGAAGAGTGGGGGCTGTCTGGATGTAGTCTCTTTCCACAGCAATTGCAAAGAGTGGGAATCAACTGGAGTCCATTTCACCTTGCAGGTACCATGCAGCTGTTAGTGGTAATTAGCAGAACTCAGATAAAGCATAATAAAACATTGTATCAGGGTTTAGACAGATGACTAAGTGATATATATGGATGTCAAATCCTAAAGAAAAGCAAGGGGATGTAGGTATTTGTCTCTGAAGCCCTAAAAAATCCCCTCTTTCAGCTACTATGTGTTAAGGCCTTTGTAAAAATGGAACTCAGATGCCCAAGTTAGATATTTTTGAAAGAAATATATATTATCTGCTTTGATCACAGAACCAGGCAGGTATAACCAATGGCCTCTGTAAGTACTATACTAGTGACTTATGGAAAATCACTGAAAAAAAGAAAATGTGTTTTAGTTCTTAAGGTCATATTATGCTTAGCCTATAAACCATCAAGCTACAAGGTAGAAACCTACTGCATGACTGCAAACCCAGAGTGCAAAAGCAAGGAAGCACAGAAACTGCAGTAGTTCCTTAGGAGTTTCTACTTCATCATCATTTAACTTGATCCTGCTGTGCCCTAATTTAGTACCTTAATCACTTAATCGTGATATATATCCTCAGTCTCTTCTTTTTACCTGCTCCACAATGTACAATCAAATCATTATTTCCTGAGACAAAGAACTGATGCCAGAACCCAACAGTTAGATGTAGACTTGACTTACCAAGTTACAAGGCTAGAATCTCCCTGAAGGAGAGCAGAGATAGGTTGTGAGTCACTTGTGTCTTGCATCACTATTTTTGGGATTTTAACAGCAAAGGAGATGGATGGGAGAGGTGGAGCTTCAGCAGCTGTTTTGAGGGTGAAATCCACCATTCTAAAAAGATTTTAATGAGACAGAAAAGTTCCCATTATGTAAGTACATATATTTGTGTATGTGTATATATTGTGTACATTTGTGTGTGTATATAAATATGTGTGTGTATGTGTGTTTATATAGTACCATGCTTCTGTTTTGCAGCACAATTTGCTTGAAGTGGAAGCAGGTGAAGATTCTTAGATGAGTTTTGCACATGATGCTACTTCTCCTAAAAAAAAAAAAAAGAAAAGAAAATACTCTAGGAAATAGTAGTAGTGTCAGGAAAAGGTGTGTAAGCAGGCTCCAGCCTGAAAGACAATGTCAGGGTTTGGGATACCTTTTTTTTGTTTGTCTCTCTGTCTTGGAATTTTTTCCCCATTCAAGGGGGGATATAATGGGCAAGTGATTAGTTGCTGGAAAGCCATAATTGGGGGTGATTAAGAAGGGACAAAGAGGTGGCTCTGAGATGGGTGCGGCTGGCTAGCCCTTATCTGGACTTCCTGATAGCTGGGATTTTTTCCCCTCAGAGGAGGGCAGGGATACTGGGACTGGGACAAGTTAAAAGAGAGCCNTCGGGATCCCCGAGCCCCTTTTCCCCTCTCAGGGGAGTCATCTCACCCTCCCTGCGCACCGGGAGCACCAGTGCCCCTGCCGGCTGTGACTGTGACTGCACCAAAGGGGAATTGCCAACAAAGCGGGAAGAGACTGTCCATCTAGAGCACCAGTGCCCCTGCCGGCTGTGACTGTGACTTCATCAAAGCGGAATTGCCAACAAAGCGGGAAGAGACTGTCCATGGGTTATAAAATATATTAGTAAAGGACTGTTATTCCTCTTTTCTCATACCATTGCCTGAAAGCTCCTTGATTCCAAACTTTTGCCAATTCGGAGGGAAGGGGGTTATATTCTCCTATTCTAAAGGAGGCTTATGCCTTCTTTAGCAAATACCTGTCTTTGAAACCAGGACAGACAAAAATGTCTTGGAAGCTGGAGCTAGTTGAAACAAGCAGTCACACTCACTGACTGCTCATTTCCAGCTCTTTGTCATCTCTCCCTCCTTCTATATATACTTCAGGCATTTCTTAGCTCAGTGTCCTAAGAGCTACTGGTGAATTTGATGTGACCTATTGACAATGCATTACTGATGCTTTAATTGGCTCAGATGAGCCCTGTGATTGTGCTGATTCCATCAGCCGCAGCAAGTTATCTTTTTAGGCCTCAGTATTTTGAACATCGATAAAACTCTTATTAGAGTATTAGGTTCCCAGGTAACTCGGTCTGCTAAAATGAGCTACCTGACTCTTCATCAACCCAATTTCACCCAACATTTCTCTGAAATTGTTCTTAGGTTATGACCTCATTGAGTAAGTTTCAGTCAAGAGTGAATTTTCTGACGTTTTGTAAAGCTGTGTAAATGAGTATTTATAATGGGAAGCATGAAGCATCTTTACCTATAACTACACGGCTGGAAGCTGAAGTAGTAAAATAGTTTACCCTGTTACATTTCATATTGTATAAGCTATTAGACTGAGGAGCTGGAAGTACAATTTAATTCCTCTCTCCAAGTACATTAAAGGTTTTTGGGTTTTTTTAGTTCCTTTTACTGATGCTGTTTTACATTTTTGCCCTTAGCAGCCAATAAAAACAAAATAAGAGAAAAAGACAGAAGAAATGAAACTGCTGTAGAAAATAACCTCAGAGAACAAGACAACTTCATTTACAATCTAATAAAATATTTTTCATGAGTGTGGAGGGGTGGAAAGCACTCTGTAATATCAAGTAACTCAAATCTGTTGTGTTCTGAGGAAATTGAAAACTCAGCTGCCATCATGAGAGGACCCACACTTCATACAACTGATCTACACCTAGTAACTACAAGAACAAATTAACTGATAATTAGGACATGAAGGCACAGTAGCCACTATGTTTGATAAATAACAGTCTTCAAGGATCTTCTGTGTTGACATTTTATTAGTCTTTTTTCAGTTTGTTTTTTTCTAGCTGACAACTCTCCTCTGAAGCAGTTCCTACTCTGCTCTGATCCAAGTCTCATGTCAGTCTGCCTAGCAGTGCTGATTCAACCAGATAGTCCTAAAAGCCAAGAGTTATTTTCCTTGCCCTATAAAGAATCTTTCAGTTTCTCTGCACTCTCAGAAAGTGAACTCTGGTCAACTTAAAACTCGTTTACTTCAGTTTCTTTGGTGCAGCTGAATTCTTCTTGGGCAGTATAGCGGGTTTTAATCAGAAAGAAGCATCTGAGAGATGGCAATAGAAGCAGAAATTTCTGACTTTAATAATTTATGTCACAGATGAGATTTTGTGCAAATATAGAAATACCTTCCAATGACAGTTCAGCCATTGTGCAGGTATTGTTTAAAGTAAGTCACCAGCAGAAGTAATCAACATGCAGATTATGTCATTTGTAATTAAGATGGGGGTTATATATTTTTAATAATCTTCTCATCTGTAGCAAAGTTGGGGTTTCCTTTTTATCCCTTCCCTCCACTGCAGGTCTAGTTCTTTCCGTAAATTACATGCAGAGGTACATACAGAAGGGAAACTGATAGCATTATTTTCCTTAAATTGAAATTTTATCCTCAAAGAAAAAGTAAAATCAGCATTTGATTTCCTGTTGTATTCAGAACTATGCACTCCTTTTTGTCAACTCCATTGTTAAACTCCTTCTATCCTTGTGAGAGCCTCTGTGGCAACATACACACACTTCAGGATACATGCTCCTGCTCAAGCCCTGAACAACCCAAACACGAAGTCTTTATTCCTAGCAGAAGACTGAGAAGAAATACAGCTTGATTTCTCAGAAACTAATTTTTTAAGTTTACCTGCAATTTCTTTTTCTTGTAGGCAGTGGAGATTTAATCAAAAGAGTAAAGAAGGCTCTGTGATGGTTACAGACTTGAATTTCTTTCTGCAGTTCCGAGAGTCACTGAGCTAATTTCCAATGAAATGAAGCTCAGCTGTTCTCACAGAATTCATGCACTTGCAGTTATGCCTCTGCATAATATGACCTTCATTGTTGTGTACATCCAGTAAATGATAAGGTAGAAGAAACCAGAGTTTGATTTTGTCACACAAGCCTTCAAGGTTTTTGTTTAATGCAAAACTATTCCTATCACTGGAGTAGTGTGGGAGCTGCTCTTCCTACAATGCTGCTGTTCCAGTGAATCTGAAGAAATCAGACCATTTTCTTATTGGTGGTTTTCCATATCTGGAAGGGACAACCAACAGCCCCAGTGTTGGGGCAATCCCTTCAGTAAGAGCTGAACATCACCATGGAACCCGAGTTTTCTAGCACACTCCAGATCCATGATTTATGCCTGTTCTTGTTGTTAATTCTTGATTTGGTGGAATTAAAGTTCAGGGAACTACATTCTTATGATGAGTTTGGGAAAGTCACTGCCACATCTTTCTTACCAACTAATCTTGTCTCAAACAAGACAAAGTCCAAATAAAAGCTAAAAACTGTATCAGGAAACTGAGCACACTCAGATTCCCAGGTAACGCTTCTGGGGGGTTCGGCAGGGCTGCTTGGGTGCTGCAAAGCCTGCCGTTATCCAGTGCTTTGGTCAGATAAGCTTCTTATCTTATCTCGCTTATCTTGTACCTAGGTTTTGCTTTGCAGTGTGTGCAGAGAACCCGATGTAAATTGAAGCAAGTAGGAGTAAAGAAGATAGAACAGACCCTCGGTAGCTTACCCAGACTTTTAATGATGTTCTCTTTCTTCAGGATACATACTACCAGAGAGAGACTTCGATGGGGTCGTTACACAGACTTTTATAGAGAAGGGGAAGGGAGTGGTGATAAGGTGGGTCCAAGGTTCGTAACAAATCACAAATTGACATGGGGTGACAGCTTTCCAATGAGTCTTGGGCAAGGGCAGAACATATTTGCATTAGCCTATGAACTTTTCCTGGCAACTGTTGAATAGTAAAACAATACAACGAATATTAAAATAACAGATGTGGAACTCAGTCTATGATTGACAGGGTTAGAATGTGGCAGCTAAGGGATTTCCCCCTAGCCCACTGCCACACCCAGGTGACTTCAGAGCTGGTGTTTTGCAGTTTGTTCCAGGTCATGTCTTTACAAGACAGCAGTCTGGGCAGGACAGAGGTTTGCAGCTGAGAACAAGCTGAGACCCACTGTTCACCAACAGTATACACTCAGCGGTGAGTATTGGTCACTTGTGCCCATCATTTACCTTTTCCTTGTTTCTTTTCTGTGTCTTTTTCATTAGTAACAGCTGTCAGATCATTCTCACCTCTCCAATGTCCTTGGTAAGTAGAGCAACAGGAACAAACGCATGTTTGTCTTGCCTCACAGTTTTCAGGAGGCAAAGCTTGACTTCTTGGCTGTTGCAAGAGCCTTGGGGAAAAGGTTTGAGGCCACGCAGCTGAGCAGATGTGCAGCAGCAGCTGAAGAGCACTGTTCCCAGCAGCTCCTCCAGCTGCCATCGTTACCCATTAGTGAGTAGCAGCAGCGTTGCTCCATCACTGTGTTGGATCCGACCACAGGCCTTCTGCTCCTTTCCCAGAAACAATTCCTTATATCCTGCCAGTCAGCCTCAGCCTTCCACTTTATTAATTACAGGCTCAGCTGTGAGTCCTTCTACACGCCCGCTCTGGGAGTAATGGTCCATGAGAAGTCTCATTAGTCTCCCGTGCGGACTGCCCTCGCTGCCAGATCCCTCAGAGGGAAAAAAGCAACTGTTAGCTAAAACCTGCTTTCCTTCCCCACACAGGTGAGACATGGCAGGAGAAGTGAACATGAAGCAATGGGAAAAAGAGATGCCATCTCTTCCCAGGACAGTCTTTGCAGACCCAAGAACATGAGGAGGCAGTAAGCGTCTGTAGCATGGTATTTACTTAATACCATTTCTGAGCACCACTTCTGTGTCCTTCCCTGTCTATTTTTATCCTCAATATCCCGAGCAGCAGCTAAAGACTTCATTCAACATTGCAGCTCTGTTATTCTGAGACTGGTATGAAGCTAGACTAAGGCATAGTTCCCTGCTTCTAGCACTGAAAAGTTAATAAACTAACTCACTAATCCTGTAAAGGTGTGGACACTGTGTTGCTTTAAGCATGTGATGAGTCTGTGAATCTATTGACAGTGTCTCTCTGCATAAAATAAATTTAGAATCATAGAATCACAGAATCACATATGGTGAAAAAGACCTTTAAGGTCATCAGGCCCAACTGTTACCCAGCACAGCCAGGTCCCCCACTACATCATGTCCCCAAGTGCCACATCTACACGTCTTTTAAATCCCTCCAGGAATGCCTACTCAACCACTTCCCTGAGCATCCTGTTCCAATTTTTGACAATGCTTTCTGTGAAGAAATTATTTCTAAGATCCAATCTAAATCTCCCCTGGCATAACTTGAGGCCATTTCCTCTTGTTCTCTCACTTGTTACTTGGGAAAGAGATTGACCCCCACCTAGTTACAACCTCCTTTCACATTGCTATAGAGTGAGAAGGTCACCCCATAGCCTCCTTTTCTCCAGGCTAAACACCCCCAGCTCCCTCAGCCATTCCTCATCAGACTTGTGCTTCAGACCCTTCCCCAGCTCTGTTGTCCTTCTCTGGACATGTGCCAGCCCCTCAGTGTCTTTCTTGTAGTGAGGGGCCCAAAACTGAACACTGGATCTGAGATGAGGCCTCACGAACACCAAGTACGGGACCACTGTCCTGGTCCTGCTGGCTGCACCATTGCTGATATAGGCCAGGATACCTTTGGCCTTCTTGGCCGCCTGGGCACTCTGTTGGCTCATGTGCAGCCACTGTTGATCAGCATGCCCCGTCCTTTTCCACCAGGCACTATTTCAGCCATTCTCCCCCAGCCTGTACTGGTGCCTGGGGTTATTGTCACCCAAGGACAGGACCCAGCACTAGGCCTTGTTGAAATGCACACAGTTGGCTTCAACCCATCAATCCAGCCTGACCAGATCTCTTTGCCTTCCAACCCTGCAGCAGAACAACACTCCAGATCAACTCGGTGTAATCAGCAAACTGACTGGGTGCACTTGATCCCCTCATCCAGATTGTTGATAACAGTAAAGATTTGGTTCATAGTTCTCTGCAAGATGAGGGTCCACAACTTTGTCCACAGTGAAACACAGATCTGGGATGAATGGCAGGCTCAGTAACACTGCTAACAGAACCAATTTCCTTATGTCCTGTAGATCTGCTGTGAGAATTACACCTTTTCTGCCTGGCTCACTAGTCTTATTCCTGACATGGCTGTGAATACCTACAGACACACACATGCCAAATGACACAGGCAGGAAAATGGAGCAGAATAGTACCATATCAGAACGTTTTCATTTTTTCCTTTGCCACATTTTATATATCCACACTGAAAGTTCTGAATTTCCATTTTAATTATTTTTATCTCTGCAGATATGCACTCACACATTGTGGGGTGGCATTACCCAAGATTGAAAATGACAGTGACAAGCTGTACAATCCTGGGGGTGATGATTTGGAGTTATTTTCATGGTATTATGTGAAATCACTACAATAAAACAGTCCATACAATGCACTCTAATCGCCTCCTTACCACACTATTAAACCCTATAACTGAAATTTTCTTGCATTTCTGCTGAGAACTAATGCGGCATGAAGATTGAATTATCTCATGTCCATTTAAAGATAACTCTTTAGGTCACTAAAATGGGCTAAGCCACAATGAAATAGCTGCGCCACACTTTAGCTTGGAAAGGACAAACAGAATATTTGTATTTTGGGCATATGTCCACAGCAAGAAGCCCAATTTCTTCCTTCACCTTAAAACACATACACCTAGAGGGTGGTTGGGCACTGGAACAGGCTCCCCAGGGAAGTGGTCACAGCACCAAGGCTGACAGAGTTGAATAGGTGTTTGGACAATGCTCTCAGGCAAGTTGTGTCACTCCTCGGGAGGGTCAGGAGCTGGATGTTGTTGATGGTCTCTGTGGGACTCTTCCCTGTCAGGATACTCTATGATTCTATGATTCTGTACACACAGAGGGACACATGTACACACGTGCACACCAGTGTGCACACCGTGCACACACGGAGCCACAGCATGGCACGGAGCTGTGAACTCGTGTGGTGCATGAATGCACAAATACCCCGGCGCATACACGCTGAGCCACACCACAGAGATGTGTCCTGCGCACAGCAGACTGCAGGCACAGCAAAGCGTGAAATTAAAGAAAGGGTAGCAGGCACTCTTAAATTTAAAATTCATTGCTTGCTCTTTTAAATCTAGTAGGAATTAATTTTATGTGTTGGACATAACTATTCCTAATCTTTTTTTTTCTTTTTTTCCGAACTGAAGTCAAGCCAGATGAAGGGAAATTGCAAGTGTCCTAAGCTCATACTGAAGATACAGAGATGGATGAAATTATGAAATATTAAACTCATTAATTTCAACAAGAATTTAATATGTGACATTGTTAGGTTTAAAATTTCCCTACAGGAAATTAAGAGAATAGAATAGCTGAAGGCTGTGTCCTATGCCTACGTATTCTCCATTCATCTCTTCCCACTCTGTTTCCTAAAAGAATAACCACACCAACAGAGCCTATACAAGAAGAGTTAGGAGAAGAGAAATGTACTAAAAATACAGCTTCCGCCACACAGCATTTCCCTCACTGATGTTATTTCCAAATAGTGGCAGCTTCCAGCCATTCTTTGTTTAATAGCTGGTGACTTGGAGTCAAACAGGAGCCTTTGAAATACGTTATAGTGAATCTTAATACTGATGGACAGATCCTTCATGATAAATCTGTTTCATCATGATGCCAATGCTTATGTGGAATATATAATTATTAATGACTAATTCCCGTATCTATCTAGATGCAATATAACTGGGTGAATAATTTATAGCAAATAATTTAAAATTTGTACCCACTTTCTACTCACATATTATCCACAAACACATTTTAATTCTCTGAGATGAATTCCTCATTCAAAATAACTTATTGTAATTACAGAAACCTGATATAAAGTCTATTAAATCGATAGAAAGTACTTCATTGAATTCTATGAACTCTAGATTAGACCTACAATTATTAGTCTGTAGATAAATCAGAAGTTCAATAAAAGTACCTGAAGTCATAATTTTCTAATTCTTTTGACTGGAAATCTTTCATTGCTTTGTTTGGATATGCACCTAGGGAAACAGATATGCGCCTAGGGAAACAGATATACTGTGGACATCCAGCCTCCCATTTAACTTTACATGACTCAGGTGCTTTTAAAGATGCCATTGGACAACTTTTCATCTATTTAGGCATCTAAATATCTCTCTTACATAATTCTTCAAATGACTCTAAATCCTATCACACTATACATGTTTCACAAGCTCTCAGCTTCTATTGCCGTAGGCACTGGAATAAGTCTTCTTCCCAAACTAAGGTATTAAAAGGCCTGCAATAAGAGACCAAGCAATTTAAGACAAGTAAAAGGAAATTCCGTATTCAAAGTCTCATATGCTGTGATTTTAGCTGAGTCTAATGAAATCCAAAGGCAGGGCAAAGAGACTAATGGAACAGACAATAATGACTGACAGTCTATTACATTCCCAGTAGTGAAAGTCAAAGCTCTTATCTTGCCAATATAAATTGCTTGTTCCCAAACCAGAAAATCCTACCGAAAAAAAGAAGAAAACCCCAAAATTCAAAACTGCTTTTTTTCCCTGTATAGTAGATTTGGTTTATATGTCTTTGAATTAATAATTCTGCTTTCTCTTTTATTTTGCCTTAAGCAGTCATCTGGCTTCAAAGAACTGCTGTGTTTGCTTTAACTCCTCTGCAGTAGAAAATACCTTATTACTGTAATGAGGTAATAGTTTAAAACAGGGCACTTCTAAGCTTAATGGAGGCTCATTAAGTATTCATTAATTAGGCAATGCTGTTTGTGATAAATATACCATTAAGTCACTATAACGCACACTGTCAACTACCAGCATGAATGGAAAGGCATGCAGGCCAGGAGCCATCTGTATTGCATCGTCTTGAGCTGTTCTGCCTTAAAATATTGCTGTCACACAATTTCCTGCATTGAAAGCTATGATTTGTAATCTCTGCAGGCTGATGTTTGATTTCCAGCCCAGGTATTTGGTGTGCATTGGGCTTCTGTGAACAGGTTGTCCTACTTATCCTGAGTGGTGTTTATTGATTCATTTCATTACATAAAACCAGGTGCTCAAATGAGCAGGGAACAGGTCTGTAGAAAGGGAGATCAGAAATAACGCTCAAAGGAAATCATGGGATCAGTAGAAACTGGAATGATTTGGTTTACCTCCTCTGAGTCTGTGTATTCTAGACTCTGATTTTGGTGGCCTGTATTCAGATCGCTACAGAGAAAACTATGTGCAGTGTGTGTTTGGGTAGTCCCATACTAAACTACTGCTATTGCTAGTAGCAAGTAATGGGGTTTTTTTACTGAGTTTGAAAGGCCTCAATAATGAGGCCTACCAGGTTTACTCTGCCTGAACCTGGTCAGCCTGCAACTCTATTAATTTAGCTGTGACAGCAATTTTTTTAAATTATGCATATCTGTGGCTAATTTATTTTGGTTTTTTATGTTTGTAAAGTATGACAATAGTTTTATACAGATAGCAGAAAGAAGCAATTATCAAAGATGTTGTTTAGAGAAATACAGGTTTGGTGTGAAAGAGGAAATCTTTAGAAGTAGAGATGAGGGATATGGCACAAGGGAGTGTAGACATGGGATAATAAGTGACGGGGCACAGCCTGCCACTGGCTTTATAAACCCAGGGTTGTAAAAACCACACAAAGGATCAGTTAAAAAAACGCAGTCCTAGGGTTGGTCAAAAATAGACTTTAGGGGTAACAAATGGAGGAATATTCTCTCGTGCATGTAAAGGGCATCATCTGTAGTAAATTCAGATGTAATGAGGAATTACAGAATAATGTAAAAAGAACCAGGTATAAAAGTATGTTAACAAAAATAAAAATAATCTAAAATTAATTGTAGAGTGAAAAAGCACAAACATGAAATATCTCCTCCTGGTGAAAAAATACAGGGGCTGATAACTCCCTCACCCCACTCCTGAATGGAGCCACTGACTTTAGGACTTGGAAGAACAACAGAAAGAACACCAGGAAAAAGGGTGTATATAGTAATTACAAATTACTGTATTTGTTTATTATTATTATTATTATTATTATTATTATTATTATTATTATTATTATTATTATTATTATTATTATTGTGGTTGTTGTTGTTGTTGTTGTTGTTGTAGTAACATTTCCTGTATTTTTTTCTGTATGTATAGCATTTACATCTGAACTAACAAGGCTACGTTGCATAATAGATTGTTAAGACTTCAATTATACTAGTAATAACTTCTTGGCTCTTAGTTTAAGAGGTATTTGAGCATGACCAGGGCATTGCCACTAGGGATGTCAGTGCCTTAGCTGTCTTTTTCTACATCACGTCTCCCAGTGTCTATAATTCAATTGGGAAATACTGATTCCATGCAAACAGTTATTCATATTTAGCAGATTGGTGTTCTTACAGGCAATGGTGAGTGCAGGACTTTCTCTGCTACAGATGGGCTAAATCAGTATTTCTTTATTGCCCAGTTTACCAGCAAGGTGTACATTGCTCTTAAGAACCAAATCAGTCTAGATATAACTGTTCACTGGGGCATCCCTCAATACTGAAGTAATGCATTATCAGAAACAACCACATGATTGAGAAAAAGTTTGACCTCTTCTTAGTGTGAGTTATATAGACCCTGCTCTGCACTGAGAAGTATTTATTTCTTCCAAGGGCTGTAATGTGTGTTTGGTGTTGTGTCAGCTTAAAGCTGTATCTCATTCTTTATGACAAACCCCCTGATCACCTGTCATGCACTTGGGCCAGCTCATACTCTGGCTTAAGCTTGGAGTTAGACAGCTGTCTCCCAAAAGAGTAGAGCCATATCTGAACCCAGCACACTCCTGTCCTGTCAGTATGGATACAAATAACTGGAGATAATTGAAAGGGAGAAGCAGAACCTTTGCTTGGACACTGCAGAGATGTAAACTGGGTTCTTTCATATAACATGAAGGTTTAACAATAAATTCTCTTGCCCTGCCTCACGTCTGTCCTGTTCTTATCCTCCAGAGCACCTAGTCCATCCTTGCAGTTCATTTCCACCCTTTCCACAGCCACCTGCCTGAAGGTTAATGCAGGGCTATGCCAGCGGCACAGCCCGTGCTCTCTATTAGAAGGACCTTTGCAGACAGGGCCACAGGGTTGGTATACATGGCACATGCACTTCTCAAGCTCAGACAGAAGGGGGTAATGCTCCTGGGATCAAAGGGCTGGGAGTTTTATCCCTTCTGTCTCTGTGCAGCTCCCAATGGTTTAAACTGAAGGTATCTGGCAATTCCAAAGGAATTATGCTGTTTTAATTTGCAGAATATCTATTTCTTTGGATCTGAAGCGCAGATTTTCAAAGACATGTATGAAGGATGAAATTGCTGAGTAACAGGGATGAATTTGTTCTAATGCTGCTTGAAATTCTTTGAAGTTCAGGCAAGTAAAAGTCAGACAAGCAAAGCACAATACTACAGAATTTGTCAAAATAAATCTCGAATACTTTCTTCTAGTTGATTTCGTGGAAGTTCTTTTTAACTTAGTTGTGTTCTTGGGTTTTAGTTAAATGGCTGCTGTTAGGAAATACATGAAATACTTCCATGATGGCCAGAACAGGTACCTCAGGACTATTGTGGTAAGCAAACAGATTACACAAGTAGATGGTTTTCTTCTTTTCTTCTCTCATCCCTTTCACCCTGTGAAACATGCAACAGTCTCTTGTACTAACACAGAAGAGATAAAGGAATAGAGTAGGTAATGACCTATTTTATCTTTCCTGGGTGCTCTCTCACTGTAGCCAATATATACTTTTCCAGGGACAAGTTAATTATTACCTCAGACCTATTCTTCCCTCCTGGGTGTGTTCCAGACCATCTAACTGCATCTCCTTCTGTACCTGTCTCTTACCCATCAGCCAGCTGTAAATGTAATTGATCCAAACTGCAGAAGCAAATTAAAGAATTACATATTTGTGGTTGTTTTTCCCTAAAACACCACGAGAAAAGCCCAGTGTGTACAGTTCTTCTGAAGTTAGATTCTGAATGGTGTGATATAACATTTTGTCAAAACTGAGGATCTCTGTTAATGACCATAGCACAAAGCTCACCTCATGAGATTGAATTATGTGACTGAAGCTGTTCCCCTCCCCTATGATTTCTCTTATCTTTGTTTTCATGGTTTTACTTATATTTCTTTTTTATTAGTATTAAACTCACCCAGCCTCTTGCAACTGATTGATTTTCCAACTGTCTGTTTTGTGGATTGCATATTGATATATTTTTGGAAATCATTAAAAAGAGAATTAAACTGAAAACTAATCACACACCTCAATCATTTAAGTCTGCTGTTGCATAATCTTTTGTTTCAGCCTATATATTTCATGGGCACAAAGTCACAAACCAGGCTTCTCTATTTATTTCTCTGCCTTCCATCTCAGTGCATGGATTATAGCATGCATGGATCTTTCTATTTATATATAATTGTATGATATATGGAGCTTTATGGTAAAGAACTCAAGTGAAATAACTAAACCTATGTCAATTAAGACTAATACTAAATCCAAACCAATATCTCAAAAGCAAGTGGCTTGCTAAAAATGAAGAGACACTGTTCTCTATGAGACAGTCTCAAGTAAAATAAAATCCAATATAATCCTCTTACTAAGTAATATTTGACAGTTCAGTCATGTTTCTCCTGAAAGAAGCAACTTGCTTATTTTAAGCTCCCTGAGAGGCAATTTGCATAATGATGATCTTCTCATAGAACTAGATTGATTTACCCTTTTTAAACAAGTATCTCCAGAAGCAGAGTTTGAAACAAGTGTTTACATACTTGTTTCCAGAGTCTATCAAGGTTTACAGCAGAATGAGCTCCTCCCCTGCATGTATTTCTGCCCCAACTCAAATGCTCTGAGTCTCAAGTCATAGCTGTACTCTGATATGTTTTTGCCCAGTCATCAGTCCCATATAACCTATTGCTGTGGCTCTCTAGAAAAGAAGACAAGGCTGCAAAATTTTGACTAAATAGAAAGAAATGGTGAACTTTTCTTAGAAAAGAGTCACAGGAGCCTTGCTCTGCTTCTGCAGAAATATTCATTCATTCATTCAATCAATATAATGATGTCTATAGTCTTTAAATGTTGTTTAAATGGTTCTTCATCCATAAAGGAAATGAGATTAAAAAGCAGAGATGGTGGCAGGAAAATAAAGAGAGAAGATAAAAGCTTTGATGACACAGTCAATAGCAATTATATATGGAAAGACCGATTATATCTAATTACACATCTTCTTTTCTGTACTCACTGGTTATATGTTATAGTTCTCTATCCTGTGACTATGTTGACTTGCAAACTAGAGTTAGTTTTAGCTAACATGAAGGCTTCTCAGCTAGGCTTCCCTGTCTGTGTAGCTATGTGCTTTTGAGCACACTAGAAGTCATCTGTCATATGAGATGCAGCCTTGCATAACTGTGTCAACAAGGGATGGTAAAAGCTATGTGGTTAATAGATACCTCATGTCTTCAGGCACATGCTAGTTTTGTGTTCCCTGTGCACTGGCCCTCAAATCAGAAGATATTCCTTGTCAGATGGAAACGGGAAGGAGGAAGAGTACAGCTGCTTCAAACCTTTCTCCTCAGGTATTACAGCATGTATAAGAATCAGACCATGGTCATGTTACTTGCTCTGACTGGTACAACTTTTTTAATGCTGACACTAGCTTCAACTCAGGTGAAAAGTCTTTTTACCTTTTGACAGGGTCTGTGACAACCCTTGAAGTTGTTGAAACCTAAGCAGCTCCCACTGGCTTTCCCTTCACATCATGTACCAATGCCAAGTGAATTCACTTGCTAGAGTGCCCAAATCCTGTATTTGTAGTTGCAAGGGTAGGCTTAGTCTCTATTTAATAAAAGGATAGACTGAGCAGATGTACATTTGTTCCCATGTCAGATACACAGACTTATGTGGGTTATAATGGGCAATACCCACAGTAAATCTGTGTCTGGAATCAGATGTCTTTGGCAAGACCCCCAACTATAGCTCCCACTGAATGAGGTAACTCTGTCACTTGTGCTAGTGACTCCATGTGCATCAGTGACCATTTCTGGGATTTAGTGTCTGCTATCATGGGCACTTGGGACAGATAAACAGTCAAGAGGCTTTTTATATTGCTCCAGAGCATGAAGTAAAATTGTTAAAACTGTCAATGTGCGTGATTCCAATTAGGTGCCTAGCTGAGGTATTACAGCAATTTTTGATGGCTCTGAATTGAGACCCTCCTGTGTTGACCTCCTTGTCTCTGTGTTACTTAACTATGCCACTTAGGGTGACTATTATTCTTGACTGTTCTTCCCTATCCTCAAGGGAGATGTTACTGTGGTGTTTTAAGAGAAAGAAGAGGTGTTTTCAGCTGCTTTAATTCGTTTGTATTGCAGACACCATCATTTAGCAACAGTACATCTGAGTGTGCTTGTGTGTATGTATGCATGCCTGTTTCATCTGCCTGAATGGGCACAGTGCTTGGCACAACAAGGCCTTTGCGTTCCATGTTCTATAGTTGCTTTAGTGACACTTACACACAAAGGAGAAATAATTTCAGAAATTAAACTTTGTGAATGAAAAATACTTTGTCTATGTAGAAAATTATACTTTCTCACTCTAACACATTTCAGTGGCACTTAACATAGATGGCTGTGTGGGTTTTGGCTGGGGCAGAGTTAATTTTCT